>JAGDQP010008847.1:0-61390 GCA_022664845.1 Lepisma saccharinum | reverse complement strand
CGAGTAAATAATATATCTTTAGATAAGCTAAAACTACTCTAATGTAAATCACTTTATATATTCTTACCAATCGATACAGTCTGAGGAGTATCTAACTAAATATCGATCACCGTCACATTTTCAATTGTTTTTAAAATGCTGTAAATCTTCATTATAATGCTACGTAAGAACATCTTTATTAAAACAGTAACATAATTCAGAAACATCATTAAAAACAGACGCCATTTTTCTTGTTTACACCACGTGAGCGCGTTAGAAGTGTCTGATTGGCTGCCAGTCTGTATCGAAAGTTTGTAACGAAGCTGCCTATTGGTCAAAACATATATAATGTTTGCTATGAGTTTGCCATAAGAAGACGCAAATATCCCTTTGCGAAGCCGTACTAAGTACAATATTTAATTCCGTCGCCAAGCTCACGGCAAACGCGTAGCAACTTCTAGTCAATGAAATTGCATTGCGTTGCTTAAACAGATTTCGCAAATATGATATTTAATCGGGCCCCAGGATCAGTTTAAAAGTCATACCGCAAAGTTGCTAAAAACTGCATACGTATTACCATCTATTATGAGGTCTATGGTACTACCTTACACATAGTAATCATGGAGAAAAATATGACTATCTGTTAACGTCTAGCCATAGAAATAAAACCAAGGGACTGCAACTCAGTTACCAGAGCGTTGGCTTAACCGCCGGTCATCCTGACTGTTTTTCCTCGGTCATGGCAGAATATGCCCTGGCCGGCCGACGTCGTTCCAACACCTTCATCTTCCCTTCTAAGTAATCTAAAAGCCATAATTAAATTCAAATTCATAGTCACAAACCCACGTCGGTACAATTACAATTGGTTTAGAGGCCCAAAGTTCCAAAGGTATTAGGCGATCCATAGAAAGGTATCACATTTTGAGTAAAGGTCTCGAGTATCACTGCCTGTGTCGCCTGGTTTTTGGAAACACTAGATTTGCCTTAAATGACACAAAAACCAATGGTGAGGAGACCTTATTTGAAGGCACTCGAAACAATTATTTTTGTTTTATTGTTGAATATGTGTGTGTGTGTTACTCCCTTATTAAATTTTCAGTTGCTAGATCTAGTATTGATGTTTCAACGTTGAAATGTTCACCATTGCCAATCATGAAATTAAAATGTTATGGGGACTGGTTTAACTAACCCGCTTGCCAACTAGCCCGGGTCTCCCCTATATATTTTCTAGATTGTAACGAAACGAATGTAAATAAAATGAGCATTGAAATGTTTACAAGGGCAGGAAACATTGAACCAGGGCTTCATAATATAAAATACGTTCAGAAATTATGAATTTAAATTATTTTAGACAACAAGATCGGTAAATTCCACTCTCTTCTCAAGTGCTTGGTGGAACAGATGTTATTTTACCTTCGACTTTTTATGCTTTCTCCATACATTATATAGTAGTATTACTGTTATAAGTTCTGCTGCATATACTAAAAAGGGGAATATCATATAAAACTGTCACAGGTATTGCAATCGATATACGTATGGGTTTGTATTATGCTCGTAGTTTCAGTATATTAGAAATTATTCTGTTCAAGAATAATCATTCAGTACATGAAATGCAAATTTATTTAAATAGAATTTAAGCCACCATCTTTTAACCTTTTTCTCTTTACATAGTAAAGTAACCCTCTTCCTATGTCACTTTCACCTTTCTAACTAGGTTTTCTTTAATTTTGCGTATAACAGAAGAAGCAATGAAGACGCAAACGATTATCGGAGCTAACGAAGAAAACCCAAAATAGAATTCTAGTTTTAATATTAAATCATGGACCAGCCAATGCAACGTCTGGTTGTCATCTGGGAGGAATAGGAGAAAATAACTCCTGCTAGGTAAGTTTATAAACTTACCACAGCTTTTTAATATCGAATTTATTTTTCATTTAAAAAGTAACCTTTGTTATTAATTTATGTTTTAGGAATACTTTTACATTTTCATAGGTTATAAGATTGTAAAAAAAATTTACAGATGAAATCACACTTAAAAATGTTCAGACACATTAGCGATCTCAGTCCACATTCACTGAGAATATATCTCATTTCTGCCAACATAAATTATGTGATCAAAATGGCGACAGCAAACCCTTGACCAGAATTGACTGTTTGGTTACGATAAGAAACAGTTTCCTCTTTGTGAGCATGTGCGAAAATCACCTTGGAACTGAGAACCTGCAACAGCGCAAAAGAAATCTCTCGGTGTTTCTCTAGGACTACTCTGAAACATTTCAGAATCTGTAACATTACTCCATATATCAAAGAACGTTCTCATTTTTTTAACAGTGTACTCTTGTTTAAATGTCGACATCTGAAAAATTTCATCCGTTTCCATTGTTAAGATTTAACTGTCAGCATTTCAAAGTGAGCAAATTCAAACCAAAACAATTGAAACTCCTTAATAATTTAAACTGTGTTGCATTTTTATATGATTATAATTTTGTAATTCATATTTCAAGAATGTTGTCACTTTCTAGGAGGTCTCCTAAAAGGATCAACAAACTTAATATAAGCTTCTTTCACTTCAACTGCTGCCTTTCTTCAGTTTGTTCTGCTGTTTTAGTTTCTTAGTTGAATCCAATATTCTCGTTGCATTTCCCTTCACAGGTCTTGTACCATAAAGAATGGTATATCATTTATCCCTCTGCTTACGCTGTACAATTAAAAAATGTACCTAGAAGTCATTAGTAGTACATATTGTTTGCTTACCTCGTAGAATTTAATAAATATTCCAGAACCTTCTGTTATCAACGTATGCTATCTATATAGGCTTTCGTGGGCTCATTGAAATCCAACACAGTGAACATTGACTTCCAATGCTAATATACCCTTCATAATTTGAATGATCAAAATTGAACAGTAGTAAGCCAGATATATTCATTGAAATAACTTGTCCAACAGATAAGACAGCTCGATTATTGAATCAATATCGAAATACTGACATGTAAATGCGTCAGGGCCCAATGCTTGCCATTTAGTTGACGTTATCTGAACATTTCTACATGCAAACCACTAGTATATCACATTCTAGCACAAGTATTCCCCATTAATACTAATAATTGCCAATTCGTAAATTAGTCGTCCACAAGGGCGTCGGCAGAGAGGGGTAAGGGGAGGGCATTTGACTCCCCCGGATTTCAGATTTTATACCAAATATTATTCTATTTTCATATATTTGATGTATGTTTTTTATGTTTTTCACTGCATGTATTCCATAAGAAGCTATTTGGAATTCTCCCGTTAGATTTCCTCAACCATAATTATTTCAATGTATATAATCATAAATACGGCAATTTATACCCACCAAACAAACTATGTGAAAACATTGAAAGTAACAACACGAATGCCATTATTGTACTGTTGTGTAAGTTTTATTTCTTGTGAACGTACACTGTTTTATGAAGTTGAAGCAGTTCTTCTAGAAAGTCAATAGAGAAGAAGTCTCTCTCTCTCTCTCTCACACTCACTCACTTTTACACACACACACACACACACGCATTTATATACAAGTAAGTACGAGTAAGCCAATCGTAAGATATACAATACATTCTTTAAAAATAATTTTAATTTTTTTTAAATACCGAAAAAATAAAACAAAAACACTGACATTTTGTAAAGCAACTGATCTAACATTAATGAAATGAACTTTTTCATTTTGAAGCTAATTCTTTTAGCCGAGATATTTGAAGGTCACTAACTTAAGCCAGTATAGCTCAGGAGTTCAAATTTCTCATCAATAACAAATATTTTCAAATTATGGATTACTTCATTTGATAGATATTCTTAAGAATTATACAACACATTTTCTAAAATGGCATTGTTGATTTGATTTGTCCATTATTTTTTAAAAAAATAGCCTAATTACCAAGGGCTCTAAAAGTGAATCTGAATTTGAATTTTTGAAAGGTCTCGAGATAATTTTGGCTCAAGCCGAATGGATGATGATGGGAGAATGCAGAACAGAAAATTTACCTAGCGAAACTTCTTCGATAGGAATTCTTGCACATAAATTGTCTATTAATGTTTGTAAAAATATGTTATTTCTGTAATCTTCGATATCCAACACAAGATTTAATAAAAGTGCTATTACTCACCATTTTCAATTTGCCTGAATTATTGAAAGTCTCCTATGTCTAGTAATGTTATACCATCTCGGTGTTTGTAACTTCAAATCATCTAATATTCATTGAAATGATCACGCCATACTAATTTCTATTGTAATGAACAACATGCAATAACATGCCAGGCATCTGATGATACTGACTATTCAAAGATGTTGGATATGTTAGTGTTCGGCGTTACTGAGCAGTCATTGTTAACAAATTTTGTACTATGTTCTGGGTTCAGCTTCGATTAAGTTAATCTGAAAATTATGATAATTTCAATTTTGTTTTGTTTAAAATGATTTTATATCGCTCAACAGACTATTAGCAAGTTCTATCCTAGAAAGTAGGAAGGAAATAAGGCTTTGTGGAAGTATCTAAAGGTGCCTGGGAATTTCCACCTTTCCATAAATGACAAATTTGGTACACTGCAATATTGACTGTGTTAATTAAACACTTTTCGGTTTCCCGAGGAGACCACCACCATTTTTTTTGTTAACACCGTCTGTTGTGTGATTTCGTTAATTCAACACTATGATAGTACTAATGTTGTGTTGAACCAGTATTAAAAGCACATCCATTGTGTTGAAAAATCGAAATCAACAACATTTTGTTGTGTTGATTGAATACAAACAGGTGATAGTCGCCCTGGGGCACCAAAAAGTGTTAACACAGCCATATGTTGCTGTGTACTTTCTTGCTTTGCCATTACAAACGATAGTGTTACTAGAAGGAGAAAACCCTAACTACCAAAAATGATGTTTAATAAAATTGTACGCCCATAAATTAATTTATCTTATTTTAAGAAAATGGTACACTGGAGTCTAATGAACGTTCTGTAATCATCTATGTAATAAATAAATGAGTATAACTTGCTCCCATATCTGTGACAGTGACCCAAAATAACACATAGGTGGCCCAGTGGCAATGGCGCTCCTCTGTTATACGCAAGGTCATAGACTCAATCCTCGTAGAGGTTCATCAAGAAAAAGTTTGGAATCCATTTTACAAAAAAAAAATCTGTATTTCCAATCCTAAAAAATCGAGTAACATACTTTAGACGTTAACAACGATTCAGCATCAAACAAAGCATTAAATGCGAATACTTATACAGTAACAAAAAAGTGCAATTATTAATAGTAAACATCAGAATACAATCACAATGGTGCTGTCGAGCACAAGGGACGTGTAGACACTAACTAACCATGAAAGAAAGGACTCTGAACCAAGAACCACTAATAAGAAATGAGCTAAAAACAGTAGAGAATAGAAACTTATGCAGCAATTGGCTCTGGGATGCAAAATTGGTACTTATACATGCTAAGAGAGTTCCATACCCTAAGTTTAAGAACCCAAACTGGAATACGAACTGTGATGGTTCCGGGAGAGACATGTTTCATGTCTCATGCCAGACTAAGTTTCAAAATAAACTCGCCGGTATTTAATTATAAAAATAAAATTGACTTCAGTTAATAACTTTAACAATTCCAAATTTTTCCTTTTCCTTTTTTAGTAATAAATAACGTTGTTAAAGATATTCAATATCTATTTCACTTTTCCTTTATTTTATCATTTTAATAAAAAAAAAAGTGTTCTAGCGGCGTGGCGTGGCACGGGGCAGGCAAGTAATATCACGGCATACTAGTGTGACCGTGCATACCCTTTGAGAATCACTTTTATGATCTAGTCAACGTTGGAAAGGCACCGCACAGGGTTTCTCGGTGATTCAATTGCAACTTCATGCAAATATATTGCAGAATTATTCTTGAGCGGATGTAAATATGAAAGCAAAAGGGTCGTATAGATATAAACTTTTAACAGAAGACGAAAGTAAACGCCCGATTTAAAATCCCACTTTAAATAAAATTAAAAACATTTCTGATAAATCTTTTTCTCATTTTTCGATTTATTTGTGTGAGTTCGGCGCCAAATGAATTACTATAACGGGAAATTAAAACTCACTGACCTACATTGCGTAGCATGTTACAAGCAGTCGTTTTAGTTAACAGTTTTAGTTTTATGAATTTGGTTCAGAACTCCTTCAAAGGATGGAAATTTGAAAATATATTTTTCTCTTTACTTTTCACTGTGTTTTATGTCGGTTTAATTTGTCTTTTTAAAGTTATTTTTTTAACGTTTTAGTAAGAGTATATTCTCAAACCCAGTGGGGTCAATTGCCCCCACTTCCCCCCTAAATGACGTCTCTGGATTAGGTACTCGGTTCATGCATCTTGACTTACTAATAAATTCCGTGCATACCATATCATACACATCAAATTACCTAGCTGAGACAGATATTGTTCAAACTACATATACTAGTAACTACATCAAAGTTCATGCACTATCTGAAACCCAATTCTGATACAAACACTTCAATAGGTTAGTTTCATGCAACAATATAAATATTCAAATCTAAACATACAGTTTAGTACCAAACAAAAACATATATTTCCATAGACATGCGTTCTTTGAAACATCCATTAAATGCATGTCAGTAAATTAGAGCAATCCATTTGCTTATTGCATCATAAATTCTTTACAGCACAAACATACAAACCATGAATGTTTCCTTGCGCTAGGTTTGTAAATCACCTTTCATCATTCAGAAACTACATCTTTCCGTTTACTTGTTTTCCAAACAAAATGCACCAATATCATGGATGGTAAAATGAGTTTATTTGCTGATACTCTCAACACACGAAATCACTCCATCATAAGTATTAAACAATCATTTTGTTAACCATAGGTATTAAACTATAATCACTTTCTGAATACCTAACAATTCACTCCCCTTAAATCAATGAATATAAGTTCATATCCCTCACAATCAAAATGCTTAGGTGAAAATCTTTGACGTTCCATTATTTCATTATACATGACGTAATGGCGCTTCTTCATTATTTGTAGAACTACTTGCTTGCTTATTTGATTCAATGTCCCACCAGTTGTTAGCTTCATTTTCATGCATAGTGATTATTTGATAAACTTCCTTTAACCTTCTTAATTGATGTATGTGTACTGTCCGACGTAAATGTCCTATCTGCACTTCTACCATCCCATTCCCAATTTGTTTTCGTACTACAGCTGTTAAAAATTTAGGAGTTTTGTTTGTGTTATTTCAAATTAATATTATCTCACCCACGTGCGGCACTGACTTATCAAACTAACATTCGAACATAACTTAGGATTCAATGTATCGACCCGAACAAAACTTGATACAATGATGTAAGGGCTATAAGGTGTGTCTGGGCATGAAATGTAGTATATATAATTAGGCCCGAAGTTATACTATTTTTTCATGAACTGTGAGTTTTGGGGGTCCGGACTCACCGGACCCACCCCTAAATACGTCAGTGGAGCCGACCATCCCCCGACTACTAGTTGGTCGGGCCGCCGTCGGGGTCGGCATTTGGGTTGCTAGGTCGGTATATCGATATTTCGGTGTTATCGGTATTTTGATATTTTGGTATCATCGGTATTTCGGTATTATCGGTATCTTCGGTATGAGTGATACCGAAGTTTCGGTATTCCAAAATACCGATACCGATTTCGGTATATCGATATTTTTGACAGTCCTGAAGTGGTTTGATTTAAAAACAAGGAGAATGCTCCATATTGCCCCCCCAAGTTCAGAAGGCAATAATGAAAACTAGCCGTTAATACCTATTAGACCTCTTTCAGTACCCTTGTAATAAACAGAGAAAAAGAGAGTAGGCTGTCAATATAGTAAAGCTTCTCTTGCAACTGGAACACGATTTTAGAACTCATTGCCTCCAGAGGCCACGAAAAAGCAACAAAGTGTTACATTCAAAATAAATTACAGTAACATATTATTAGCAGAAAGCAAATCCATATACTAATAAGGTTACCCAGTTTATGAGGAAGAAATTATTTTGCAGCCGTTCTCCTTCATTTGTGCTCAATTATCAGACTGCCTCACACAATATCATGTACACAATTGTGTAAATAAGCGAATAAATATATAATTCATAGAAAATGTTCTTAGATTTATTTTGATATGGCTGCAGAATAATGTGTGCATTATATCTAGCTTATGTGCTTATTTATGTTTGTATCATTGAACGCATGTGCGTAGATGTGTGTGTGTGCGTTTATGCGTTAGAGTAAAAATTTAGTTATAAATGTATTTGATTGTATCATTGATATAATATTAGTGCTATTACCGCCCACAAAATTCACTTTATCTTTATCTTATCAATGTATAACACAAAACTCTGTTAATAATGTAACTGGTATTGTTGAAGAGAAGGCTAAATAACCTTAACTGCATCAGTAAAAATACATCAAATGAGCTCAATGACAAACGAATATGATGACAGCATGCTTCTTCATTGCCTGGGTTACTCCATCCCAGCCTCTCAATTCGAAGAAAATTTATTTCACAATCTTAAATAGTAGCATTGTAATACCAAATGTTTAATCAAGAGTGCAACAATCAACAATAATATCTGCACCTAAAACAATTGAAAGATTTTTAGTTTCCATGAAATTCTATTGTTATTTTTAATTTGGAATTCCACACATGTAAGTCATGAAACTTGTGTATTTAATTCTTACATATTCTATATTTTAGTCGATTTGAGAATTTTCTTTTCAATACATTATATAAATATTCAGTAGAAATACACCTTTTTATCATCACTGAGGTTTGTAGTGTGTAACAGATGGTAGAAAGAGATTATGAAGTTTAGAAGAGGATGAAAGACAATCAATTCCTACCTGCATTTTCCTCTGAATCCAAAAGTAAAACTTAAAATAGGTTGGTAAGAGGCGCATATTTAAGGATAGACCAGTGATTCCGCTAGACCCCTTTTTGGGGGGTGTCATCCTCCCAGATTCTTAAGAACACCCTCAACTTTAAAATTTGTACGGTCAAAATACACAGAAATCGTGCAAAACTCCATATACACCCTCCCAATTTTGACTTTAAACTCTCCAAACTAAAAATCCTGGCAGAATCCCTGGGATGGTCTAAGTAAGACTATTTTCTTAGGCTAAGACAGGATATCACCAAATATATAGTAGAAAAATGACACCATTATCCGTATTAGTCTTTTGTCATTACTTAAGGTCCCTCAAGGCATCTATTTCCATCCATTATTTTTCTTCCTGGTGCACAAAGTTTCCTTGTTCTTACTATAAACAAGTTTCATCATTCTTTCCTTTGTTCCTCTTTCTTCTACAACCACACTTTTGGATCTTTCTGTAAACTCACATTCACAACGCATCAATGCAAATTTGATGGCTGACATTCTCGTAACTGCGTCCATAAATTGTTATTATGCAAGTAAAATATCAAAGACTATGCTTGAGAGATGATGTACCTCAGCAAGCATTCTCCTGGGAGTAGGGAAGAGGACGGTATTTGGCAGAGACTATATTCTAGGCTTTATACCAACAATCGTCTGCTTGAACTAAAGAAAGTTTGTAAAACCTCTTAGCCCGGTAGCCAAAGGGCTAAAATTTAGTGAACCTGGAATTGCGGTACTCCCAAAGTTTTTTTTGCTGTTTCTTACTGATTTGAGTGTTCTAAGCAATAACCTGCCGGGTGACACTCTGTCATTGTTGGGCAAACTGAGATATTGGCTCCTGAAATTGGGGGTCTCATTAGATCACGCTACGCCACTGCTTTTAGTAATTTCCTTCAATATCTCGGGAACTATTCAACCCATAAATAGAACAACCAAATTCGGTATGGAGATGAATATCAATGTCATTAACATTACCCCATCCCCAATTTAAAAAAAATACAGTAACTACCAGCAGTGTTGCCAGGTTCAAAACTAAATGTTTACGTTTATTTCTTTATTTGCTTTTAGAGATTTTGAATGAAGAGGTAAAAGAAAAATATGGGTAAACTTTTATACTACATGTATAGAAGAAAACAAAAGAAAAAGTATATTCAAACTATAACAATACTGCATAAATTGCAGTGATGCGACTTGTTGAGTATTGAGTAGTAAGAAGACCCTTTTTTGAATATCTAAATCTCACTGATAAATGGAGCAACCTAGTTTAAGATTCCATATACAGCGATTAACGTTAACTTGATAGTTTCTTTCATTTCATATTCCTTCCAGAAGTATAAAATTGTTGTTTTTTTTAAATATTATTGTTGAACGATAAAACACACAATATTAAAATTACACTATCAGAACTTTCTTCGCACTCCTTTCGTGTATAATGAACTATTTTTGTTCACTATCATTTTCTTCATCAGAATCACTGAAATTGTCTTCCACTGTTCTCGTGAGTGGATTGTCACATTCATTACTACCGCCATATGCACAGAACATTATTTGTAGAGCAACCACATTTGACAGTAAAACACTTCGGTTCTTGTGAACATGAACAGCGAATCATTCGTAACACATCATCTGGAGCTACAGCTGAAGTGTCTGGAAGCATAACTGTAACCAAGGACTTATTTATAGCGTCTCGAAGCCAGCCATATTGAAGTGGATCCATATCTGGAGTCCTTTGTTGCATTGCATTCTTCCAGATAGCACATTGTAAGTGGGCTCTTTTGGTGTGTTCAACGAAAGGTTCCTGAGTTGGTGGAAGAGTTCTTAAATGTAATGATGTCATCCTTGAGCTTCCTACTTTCTTGGCCCACACAGAGTACTGTACCTGAGACATGTTCTTCTGATGCTCAAGCCCATAGCATGCTGCAATAAATTCTCAAGCTTCGTGCACGACTGTGTTCAGATCTGCTGAAGGATTTCCAAGATTTGGCAATGTGTATCCCTTCTTTAAAACGAGAAGTGCCTTTTTCTTTCCTATTCCATGAATACTTTCAACAGTGTCGTATCCTGTTAATGCGTGAGCTGTTAGCAAATGTTTAACGATATCTGACTACTCCTTTGATGCTGAAATATCAGTCGCTGTCCTTTGGTTGATTGCAGATTCCATAAAGACGTTATTACCTTTCAACAATTTCAGCATAATGATGGAGGAGGAGAAGAAATACATCAGTCATCGGAAATAACCGTGATATCAGAAGCAGAAGTTCCAGCTAATAGCAGAGTTAGGTGAACAAGGATAACGTCTGCTTCCTCGTTTTCACTACTTAGATCTGGATGTGGAAGTGTTCCATGTGGAGTTACCTCGATAGGAGTAATATCAGGCCCAGTGACTATCAGCTTGTGAAGAGTAGGGAAAGACTTTCTCCATTCATGCAAGTAGTTGCATATGTTTTGAATTACTTGAGTCTTGTTTTCAGAAACTGTAAGAATAACTTCTTGTGGTGGAAGGGACGTATTCATTCTCAGTTAATACTTTCTGCTGGCTTTAACACATCGTTGTGCCAGGGGGAACTTTTAATGCTACTGCCATTGCATCTATCAAATACAAGACAGACGTCAGCAGTTTGTAGGTGAATGCTGATATATTCCACGTACTTTTTCAAAAAATCTAAAACAGTTCCATTTGATGGCCAGGGTATCACCCAGAGAATTGCAGAACCGTCTACTACATAATCACTGGGATGATCTCGAACACGATTAAAGAGTTCAACTGCTAAACTTGATTTTAAGACTGCTTTAGGTGTGGATCTCATAGAGACATCATCATTGAATAATGCGGTTGGAAGTGGTGCTAGTTCATGCTTAAGGTCACTCGGAACATCGACTGATCTGGAACACAACAAACCAATCACACGTGAGTATATGACATTGGTGTCATAAAACAAAATCCCGTCAATGGTTGTATTTCTCTTCATTGAGGCCATGGTTACGATTTTCTTTGAGATGGGTCTGTGAAAACCTTCAGCCCATGATATTTGGAATTTAGTCATTTGCTTTTCTCCTATTGCTACAGCATCATGAACGTTTACAGATGCAGCTGCAACTCGTCCAGTTACGATATTGATGATTTCAGGAGGGTGCTGCAGTGAATCCAAGGGATCAATGCACTGAACAAGTTTTTCTCGTTTTTTTTTCGTCTTCGTTGTCCCTTTTCTTTCTGGATTCACTTTCTTCTTTGTGGTATAGAAAAGGCAATTGAAAGTCTTTATCCTTCGTAGTTCTTCAATGTTTTCCTGCAGCTGAGTGCAAATCTGAAGACTTAGTGCTTAAGTTGCAACCATGTTTTCGTTTAAAGTAACACCAATAAGTCCTCTATGACTCTTCCCGTAGCTCATGAAGTAGTTTCAATAAACATGTCACTGCAAATAGCGTTCCATATACCTCGTCTGTGTCTTGCAACATGTTCTCCTTTTAAAAACTTCTCCAATACATCACTATGAATATTGCACATCGAGGAGTAATAATAAAAGGTAGTATCTAGCATAGTTGAAATGTCTTGCTGCAAAAAAGTATGGAATCATTTCCTTCACAGTATACAGATGTAATGGAAAATCAGCCTCTCGTCCAGCTCTCACAAACAACATCATTATTAGAACGGGCTTCACTAGGCAATTCACCCACAGCCTACATGTCTCGCTCCTGTTTGCTTTGCTTGAAAGGTATTCCATAAGTAACCTTTCATCACTCATAGATCTACTTAACATATGCGGTCTAAGGATTTCTTCTGCTAATATTCAAAACGCTCTTACGTTCTGTGAAAATTTCTTTCCCGACAACATTGAATGAACACCTCCAAATGCGCACGACAATATTTCTTCAATCTCACTATTTGCCATGAGAATCCCAACACATCCGACGAAGCTCATTAGGGTATGCATTTCACCAAGTCCAAGAGCCAAATTCTTTAACTCCTCAGGGTAAGACCACATGATAACAACAGCAATTCGGTACAGAGCCTGATCCGTTGTGAAAACTACATGCTGCTGACCTGCTTCCTCAGTTAGTCGTTTCGCCTAAATCATTGTTGTCATTACTGTGTCTGGATTTCCAGGTGTCAAGTTAATTAGGGGAGTGTACATAGCTGCTGTCATAGGCCTAATTGTGTGACCCTGCTAGTGACATACTTGAGTACTGAAACCTCCGTATTCAGGGCACTGGTCATTTGTCGCAACGTCTTTCAGAAACTGGAAATTAAGGTGTGTTGCTCTTGTATAAGATATTTGTTGTCGACGCATAACTTATTCTGGTACCTCAAAGGTATAGCATTTGTGGTTTCTTGGGTCCGTGATAGCGATATATATATAGATGTTCTGATCCACATGGTGTTAAAATCACCTTTAGAAAGACGGGGAATGATGGTAATAATGGGTGATGAATTTTCATTTTCAGGCATATGCTTAATTATGAGCAATGTCATTGAATGAGTATTTGACAAACCATTGGAAAATGATATTTGGCAATCAAAGTTATCAGCAATTGTTTGAACAAGTGCGTCATCACAAGACCTGTTAGTCTGCTGTGCTGCGGCAGCTGCTGCTGAACCCCTAAACCTACGAAATTCATCATATGAACAACATACACTGAAATCATGAAATGCCTTAATTAAATTTTTGTTTTGTAAAATGGCGCTAAGTTCAATTTGAAGAGGAGTAAAAGTGTGGTTCATAGCAAAGACAATGACACTTGTTACCAGAAATGACGCGTTTTCGAAGATTTTTAGTCTGCTCAGCAATGAGATCAGCTGTTTGCTGCACATAAGAGGAATCATCATCATCTGTCACCAATCGGAGCTGCGATGATGCAGTTTCTCTGAAAACTAAAATACTAGCAAGTAGCAACTCCCACTGAAGACAGTACCACAGTTTCAGTACCGAACGGATTAATCACATCCTGAATCACAAAGTTTTCTTACACGTAACAATCCTTTTCGTAAATACAAGTTGTATATTTCAGTAGTGTTCCAAATATTTTTCCTATCTCTTTTCAGATCATTAATACCATCGTTTAGAATTTCATCTTCCGACGATAGTTCAGATTTCTCAATAGATGCAGCAGCCTCTGCCACATTTCGTTTTCCCATGAATCTTTTCCTGCAATCATCGTGATAGCCAGCGTCTGCTGCATGTAAATCACTTATAGCTTCTGACACTCTTACCTGCACATCCTGACCCTCACAATACGTAGACTATCTTTGATTATACACAACATGATTGGAACACGCACCCACTCCACCTCCCCAATGTTAAACTTTATTTTGTATGGGTCATTCTAGTACAAACTTTTTGACTTCGACCCGTCACGATTATATTGTGAAGTCACTGCTAGTTAAAATCCATAAACATCCGTGTAGCTGCCTGGATTCGAACCTTTGACCTTCCAGTCGTTGGCCTAACACCTCATACGACACGGCTGCTTGGTCGGTTCCACCTCCCCAGTGTTTATCCAAGGGAAACGTTTGTAAGCACTGGATTACGAAAGTTTAGTCGTGAAATTCGTATCTTCTCATACTAAATTGTTCCTCTTAATCTTTTTCATCATTGTAAAGGAATTTGTATGTTCAGTCTATGTGATCTATGTGTGAAACCTATATTTCACTTTTTTCAAATGACACACATTCAATGGATGTGTATGTTTGGTTATTAATATATAATGGAGTAATCACTATCTCATTAAATGGATAATTGTGAGTTCTGATGAGGCCTCGAGGAAGCTCCTGTGGCCAGAACCGGACTCTTGAAGAATCAAAAATTAAAATATTTCCTTCCCTTTATTTTCAAATGATGTGAAACATAATTTATTTTCTTTAAAATATTCTGGATTCTATTTTTTTGTTATTTTTTTTTTTCATTATTCACTGTTGCTGGAGTACATTTTTTCAACAAATCTAAATGCAAGAGAGGATGCAGGTTTTCTAGCATTGTTAAGTACTTGAATGTCAATATATTTTTATATCTTCATACACGTTTATTCATTTTGTAGTGCATGTAGTTTTAATAATCTGATAAGTGTGTGCTTGTTAACCTGAAAGCAGCGTGATTAGAGATATGTCCAAAAACAGATAGAAATGTGGTCACAAGTACACATACATTGATATTATCTTCGTCCTTTCCTTTACTTCCCAGAGACCGTAAACTATGATCGCAAGTAGATCAGTTGATGAGCAAAAGCTCTTTAAAACTACTTTTGGAATTGAAACGATTAACGTTCTGACTAACAACCTGATTGGTAGTAAACAAAACAGTACTGAAAATGTCCATGTATTCTTTGTGTATCACTGCCGGATCTAAATGGGGGGGGGGAAGCAAAAGGGGGCAATCTCCCAGGGCGGCACGGTTAGGGGGCGGCACACACACAAAAAAAGGAAATACAATCGCATATTAAACTGAAATTGACTTAAACGTGTTCAAAATTTCAATATCGGTACGCTAAGACATTTTTGTCATTCCTTACAACCTACCTTCATCTTTAAAATTCAAAACCGCGATTCAAGTCAGATAGGCAGGTCTACTGCCTTACTGGAATTAGTAATAGCGATGCTACGACAGGCTGGTTAATTGATTGGTTAAAAAATGATGGAAAGGGCTGTGGAAAGGCGGGAAAATTTAACTTTGCCCCCATAGAAAAAATCTAGATTCGGCACTGGTATATATATACAGACTGTCCCAAAATTCGTGTATAAATTTCATTGTTCCTGTACGCAGAAATGGGAAGAGCTAGAAGAACCAAATTTGAAGGTAGTTTAGATAAAGGTCCGAAGTATTGTTTGAGAGCAAAACGAGGTCACGGGTACAACAGACTGATTAGATACAAGGTCAAAGATCAAAATGTGATTTTTTTCCTTGTGGGATTTCAATGTTAAATGGTGGTCTCATATGCCATTCTTTAGAATATTGATCTTTGGTAGTGAAAATTGGTATATGTACATAACTTCTGAAGCTAAGCAATGTGCTAACGAGAAACGTGGACAACTGTGACCTCTAGAAGGTCACCTGTGACTTTTGCGAGATTAGCGCTCCATTCAACAACTTATCGTACAAGATTTACTCTATCGATAAAGGCGACAACGAATACACAAATAAAGGATCGACCAAAAATTTCATTTCCGCAAAATTGAAAGGCCAGAAATGTCACAAGAGGTCAAAGGTCACTGAGTTTAAGTGTCATATTTCAGACAATGGCGACTAACAAGTATTCGATTTTTGAAACAATAAGTTTGGGTTCCTATAAAATTTAAAATTTAAATTTACATGTGACTTACGAGAATCCAAAACTTGACTCCGTGATCCTCAGCAGGTCATCTGTAACCTTTTAGGGATTAGCGCCCTTTTCAACAACTTATCGTACAAGATTTATTCTATCAAAGGAGATAACCACGAACACACAAATTAAGGGCCGACTGAAGGTTTCTTTTCAGCAAAATTGAAAGGCCAGAAATGCTACAAGAGGTCAAAGGTCACGGAGCTTAAGTGTCGTATTTCAGACAATGACGACTATCAAAGCATGCGACTGTTGAAACAATTAATTGATTTTCTATAAGATTTAAAATTAAAAATAACATGTGACTTGCGAGAATCGAAAGTTTGACCCTGTCCCCCTCAAAAAGTCGTCTGTGGACTTTTTGGAATTATCGTTCTTTTCAACAGCTTATTGCACAAAATTATCTCAGTGATAGAAGATCTCATGGAATATACTCATAAAGGAGAAATGATTATGCGACGTTTGAAACACTGAATTGACAGTGAGTTCGTATCAGTTTGAAACTATCAATAACATGCACTAGAAGATTGGGAAACTGTGTCCCCTAGCAGGTCATTTCACCTGGGTAATTCAAGTTTTCTCATAGTTTCATTCGAGACTTTTACCGTTATTTACTCAATTGCATATCTACTGAGTACAGAGAAATATTTGAAATATTACCTTACCTGTACAGCAGTTCTTGACTTCTTGCTGGACTCTAAGTCATCGATGTTATTAATTTATTCCACGTGATGTCCCTGATGTGCTAAGAATAAATTAACTCAGTGTATGAGTGTCTTTGTGATTTTTTTCAAGTGTACCCGGTGTTTTCTGTTCAACGCAACGCTCTATCGATCGTCGAAACTCTGCAAGTGTTCTTGAAGGATTCCTGTGAATCTCTTGTTTAAGAAAACCCCACGAAAAAAGTCACATGGAGTTAGATCGGGACATCTAGCTTGCCACTCTACTTCACTCCCCGTGCTTAAGAAACTATTTCCAAACCTCCCTAGTTCAAGTTCAAGTGTTGCCCTAGGGCGATGTGTTGGAGTATCATCCTGTTGTTATCACATTTCATTGTTCGGGTCAAGATTTAAGCGTTCAAGTTCAGATAAAAGAAATTCACGCAACATATTATGGTATGTAATTTAAGTTTTCTTCAAAGAAAAACGGCCCAAGTACGAAATTTGCTGTTAGTCCCATACATACCATAATACCCCTTTGATCAGTAGAACGTTCAATTCTTTCCAATGGTAGACTGAGCCTCCACAACCATGCATCAGATGAAGACACCGTTCCATTTAAGAAATACTTAGCTTCATCAGGCATTATAATTTGAAATAGAAACATAGAGTTTTCGTTTAATATGTCTATAAACCAGTTACAAAAAAACATTCTGGACCCGTAATCTGCTTCTTATAATTTATGTACAATCTGCATTCTAACCTCCAGCACACGCAATATCCTATTCAACGAAGTTCTTGTTGTAACGTTGATTGCAACACTTCGATATAGTTTTTTTGGTTGAACTAAGCACAGAACGAACCACTTTGCGTTTATTTTCGTCGATAGAGACAGTTGCTGGTCGACCGGTTTATCGTTGTCACCGAGAAAGCTGATCCTTATTGAAATAGTTATTTCGAAACTTCATACAGACGTATAAGTTGTGTGTTTCATATTTTCACAGCCCACTGTACAAACGCCTTTCTCCATGTTTGTATGACCGACTTTCCAATCAAAATGTACCACTCTAGCAAATCTACACTCTGTTCCTTTGAAAGTGTATGTATTCCGGCAATACGATACACCCTTACAAACACACATGAGTATAGCATAAATGAAAGAAATTCAACAGTTCTTGCTCTTAGAAAAATCAAAATTAAACACAAGAATCACTGACGCATTTAAGATTCAAGATCAACACTCAAGGGCCTCACTGTCTCTCTTCAACTAGATTATTTGTTCGAACAACACCAAACCACCCTTGTAAATGAAACAGAATGATTTTTTACCTGTGCCCAAAACGTAAACAGGAGATTTTATGCCTCAAAGTCACGAAGGGACTGTAAACAAACGATAACCGAGCATCCCTTTCTACATATGGAGAAGGAAGTTGTTTCCCGTGGAGTTACCTCGCCTTTTCCCAATTTCCATTAGAAAGCACCCACGAAATAATTATGTGCACACATTTTTTAAAAAAGAAAGAGCGGTTTCAACAACACCAATAACTTCATTCGAAGACAGTTTCATTGTGAAATGGTTCAATAGCAATGCTCCCTTAAAGTCATGCGGCATATAAGGGAAACGTATGGGGGATATTTTTTGTGGTGGGTTTGTCTTAGCAGATAATGCTGTAACGGTACTTGACTAATGCCAGTCATTCCTCAAGCTCCTCAGCTGCATTATACTTTACTCTGAAATATTACTGACTTCTCTGAAGCTAGAAAAACGTTTCTGCCTTAGTACCTACGTATATGAACATAGTGAGCAATTACAAGGCTTCCACAGTTCACAATTTCCCTGGAAAAAGCGTTATTTCTACGAAGATTGCAGTTAACCAAATAAAGTCACAATTTCCTTTCTCATACTGTACTGCCGTTCTTATTTTAAACCTCATATCAATGTTTGAAACGTCGCATGGTTTCATATTAGTATGCTCCCACAAAAAAAAAAAAAAAATTACCTTTCTGACTTTTGATCTGTTGTGGTGTTTATGACCTTTCTGTTTTGCTGAAAAGAAACCATCATTCGGTCCTTTATTTGTGTGTTCGTGGTTATCTTCTTTGATAAAATAAATCTTGTACGATAAGCTGTTGAAAGGAGTGTTAATCTCGCAAAAGTCACAGGTGACCTTCTAGAGGTCACAAGGTCACAGTTGGCCACATTTCTCATTAGCACATAACTTAGCATCAGAAGTTATGCACATATATCAATTTTTGATTCGAAAGAATGGCATATGAGACCATTGAAATTCCATAAGGAAAAAATCACATTTTGACCTTTGACCTTGTATCTAATCAGTCCGTTGTACCCGCGACCTCGTTTTGCTCTCAAACAAAACTTTGGACTTTCATCTGAACTCCCTCCAAATTTGGTTGTTCTACCTCTTCCCATTTCTAGCAACCACCACTGTATGTACGTAATGGAATGGGAAATTGATAAAGTAATATCTTGCCCAAAGATCTATATAATAAATGCAGCCCGCAATCTAGAAGTTTCGAACTTTTCCGTCTACCATCTTGGTTCATGAGATTCGTCTTAAGTACCACACGACACAATAAGTTCTTTAATTTGAATGTTATGTATGACCTTTAATTTAGGCATCTTTGGCTGAGGCTGTATGGGAGATTTGGTGAAGAAAGTATGATGAAATGGGAGAACCCTTAGAAAACCCAGCAACATGGTGTTTGTTCACATGACAAGACCCGGACAATAAGTTCTTGTTACGTTATAAATGTCAGTGTGGTTAGATATGCTTTCTATAGAAATTACTTCTGAAATTAAAGGACATTTAAAAAGCGGTACATTTTGGGAAAAGTCGGTACAGAGGGACATCAAGAAAAGGAACTGTACCGGGAAAACGAGACGAATACGAACCCTATGTTACATATTACCCATGCCCAATGAACTGTATCAATTACACGTGAGACGACGAAATGTTATTTTGAATTTTCATTTCCTTTTCATTAATTATAAAAAATGTATTTGCTCTTGTTGGAAACAAAAATGTGTAAAGGAGGGAAAAAACATTGTTTACATTATATGTTTATTTATGTTTACATTGTTAAATCAGACTTCATCATAAAAACGTTATTTACAAATAGTTTACACCAATTTAAGATGCCATATTAGATGCAGCTCTTTGTATCTCTTAATGAAAATTATAAAATTGAAATTTACGGAGTTTGTGATATGCATATTACTACAATCCGCACTACTACTAGTATTCTAGAAATATATTATTAGAAACACAAATAGATGTCGCTAACGGTAATCAATTAATACAACTTATGAGTCTTGAATGTCCGTTCCCGGTTGTAAACCAAATTAGGATCAAATTAGGTTTATTAATTTATCTGACTCGCACACCAGAGCTCTAAATTAGCTATATTATTTCTAAATACAGCTATTCTCACTACCACTTTCAGTATATGAACTATTGATATTTTAATTATTTATACAGTACCTTAATTTCATCGCCTTAAAAAGAAGTACTCCAATATCACTTAAAACACTAAGCACATTCTTTAATTCATCCCTCAAATCTGGCTACATACCTAACCAATGGAAAACTGCTTACACAATCTTTATACCCAAAGCAAATAGAAGCCGCTTTATTTCTGACAATTATCGCTCTATCACATTGACAAACACTATCGCAAAAATCTGTGAAACCATACTGGAAAAACGAATAAGTTAATAGCTTAAAAATGCAAATCTAATTATAAATAATCAAGCAGGATTTCGAACAAATGCCTCTACTATCGATCAACTTACCAGGATAACAGATGGCACTAAACAAAGGAAATAGAGCAGTAGCGGTTTGTATGGATCTGACTTCGGCATTTGACACCGTCTGGCACGAGGGACTCATTTATATTCACTCAATTTTCCCACAACTATCCCCCCGCTGGATAAACAACTTTTTGACTGACAGGAAAACTCAAGTTAAATCAGGAAACCAACTATCAGATACAGTTCACATTCAAAGAAGAGCTCCTCAGGGGGCAGAACTCAGCTCAATACTGTACACAATCTACGTAAATGACACTCCAGTACCGCTAGAACAACATACGAAGTTGGGTCTATTCGTTGACGATATTGTCTATTGTACGACTGCTAACACCATTGGGTCGGCAATAAAACATTTACAAAAAAAAAATCACAAAGAAATGTATAAATTGGTGTCACACTTCGGGATTGCAATTAAACCAAAACAAAACTCAATTCAAAGTTTTCTATCCATCTGGGTGAGGTACAAGAAAGGACAAACAGAAATATATTTTAATAAAAAATACAAAAATAAATCTAAAAAAATACGGCAAAATATCTCGGCGTAACTTTTGATCACAGATTAACATTCAAAAACACATGCAGGATTTAAGACACATTCATTACTAAAATATTACTTCAGGTCCTCACTCCCACTGAAAATAAAAATCAGATTATATAAAAGATATTTTATCAAACTTAATATATAACGTTCACCATGGACACTGCGACCATTACAAAACGAAAGATGGCATTATAAACAACAAAAGCTAATGATAATAATAATACAAATCACACCACTCCTTTCTTCCTACCAACCCATAAACACTCCAACCGATCATAAAACTGAACCACATTTCATCAAGAGACAATTTAGAAATATTTTAGAGAAAATAGCCAACTTCCAGTCTATATGGATTCAAATTTTAAAATTTATAATAACAGAGGTAATGAGTCTAGGATGGGTTTCCAGAATGATAGTTTGGTGGGGGGCGCGTGTATCCTGGTGCTAGAGTCATTTCCCACAAAAGAAGGTTAAATTCATATCCAAATAATAATAAAAGTATCACAGGACGAAAGTGGCCTTAATTGGCCAGAGGTCCAGCCTGGTTGCCGTGCGGACCCAGGTATTTACAGTATTTCCTTCCATTAGAGATTTACTTTCTATGCATATTTGCTGCAAACCTTGCCAACATTTTCAAATTGTTAATACGCGCTTTAGGTTGGGATTGTCAATTATCTGTAGTCGATAATATTGGTAAAGATTAGAAGAAGTGTAAATGATCTTATGCTTAGTATTAGATCAACAGAGAGTATCGATATCTGTTTCAGAAGGTGACATGTTAAACAATTATGTGGACTAATATGACGCACTCCAAACACGTAGACCCTGGTCTATTTTTTTCCAGATCCTTTTCCTAACCTTTCCTGGCCTAAACCAAGGTTACCTAAAAAGGCCATGAATAAACTCTATTCAATGGAAACAGACCGAACCTTTTAATCTTCAAGGTTGAACTTTTAAAAAACGTTTTAATTAATAAACACGTTTATCTCAGAGATTAAAGTAAATTAGAAAAATAATTGGACAGTTAATATACGAGATACAACCGAAAAGTATCTAACCATTGTGAAATTCGCGAACAGCCTATCGCGCAATCTGAACGCAACTTTCGTCCAAATAGGACAGACAATCAATCACATGTGTGAACAATGACACTCCTATATGGTTAGTTACTTACCTACACTACCCCATTCAAGCTACATGGCCTGCCTACCTTAGTCGTCGGGATTTAATTATTCTTACATCTGGTGAGTCGTACAGGCCGTGAAGTTCTTCATTATGCAGTCTCCTCCTCAGTTAACTCGTCCCGTTTCGGGCCGTATATCTTTCGAAAATGGTTAGTCACTAACATTTCGAAATGTGATAAATATATTTCATTGCACTTTCGTGAACTTGAAGCTTCCGTCTTTAGCCAATATAGAGATTCCTCACAAGAAACACTTAATAATCATTTGTTTCACAACTTTCTTAACATAGGTATACAAACTGTTACATAAATAGTAGTTTAAAATTTATTTTAAGATATAATACTATGACATCTTCATTTCCAGCTTGGACATCTTTTGTACCTACAAACCAAAATATTTTAAAAAAAATCACTTTTGGCATTTCCTTTTGAAATCTGCTCAGTTCAATATTTTGAAATAATGTCTAGAAGAGCCCGACTACAATGGTTACGTGGTGCAAGGCAGTGGCTTCGAAACATTTCCAATTCACCATGTCTTTAGTGCATCAAGATTTTTCCATGGTACCCTAAATTAAAAGGCCCCCAATAATTGCTTCTATGACAGTGCGATTATATTACATGAGGCAGAATTAATACTCGTATTTCAGTTATTTTTATCAAAACAGCAGTGCTAAGGTGAGCTAAAACCGGGTCACTTTTAGTGACAATCTGACATGACATGACCCGGATATAGGTGACGCGGTCCGAAACTTGACCCGGTGATCAAATCTTGACCCGAATAATTCGTGATATAATCTTGATCCAAATAAAAAGACTGACTCAATTGCTCGATGATCGAAACTTGAGTTAACTGATTCGGTGGCCCAATCTTTACGCGGTAACATGATCTTCTTTCTGTGGTTTGAATCAAACACTATAGTAATTTGTAAAGTTCCTTGTGAAGCGAGCTTATGTATGAAAACTTTATTTTTGAAAGTTTAAAAGATTTTACTGAGCTTTATCCTATTTAATATTTCAAACACGAAATTTCTTCAGAATAGCCTTTCCGAGTGATGGAGAGGGTTCTTTTGTTCTATCCGGGTGTATGAGACTATTTCCATATGTTATTACTATTGTTAGGAACTTTCCGGTGTCGTATGTTTCATCCCGGCGTCGGGAAGTGGCGCTCCCATTGTCCAGTCAGTTTTACTGGATGCAATCAGCCCTGGCATCTGCCAACATCGTTGCTGCCTATGGGAAGTTCAACAGCAGGGCCAGAGGGCTTCTCTGTTGAGAATTCTACTTCCCACTTGCGTAGGGGATTGGCGACCTCATCGCAGGTCTACGGACCGCAACGTGATGCATCATCACATAGCCCAACCAGCAGAGCATTGCTGCTCGTATACGGCGTAGGGAATTGGCGACCCCATCGTCCAGCCGGCTTATGCTGGTTGCAATCAGCTATCAACGGCGTAGGGAATTGGCGACCCCATCGTCCAGTCGGGTTTTGCTGGCTGCAATCAGCCCTAGCACATAAACATCTACGCTGCTTGAAAGGAGGACCAGCAGAGAGGATTTCATTCACTTTCACATCATTTTCATCCACAGATGATCATCATTTCATCTCCTCTTGTGCTGCGACTTGCACCTCCACGCAATGACCAAGGATGTGACAGGATGTACTTGCATTGACGCTGGTCCCAGGGGAAAGTGGGGGCGGAACCATTGGATAGCGTCTAGTTCCTAACAGCAGATTTTGGATTGTCTAGCTCGTTGAGGCTGGGAAGTGCGCCATTGCGGATGTCTTCGGACCTTTGATCTGGCCAACATTCTGGGGGAGTGGGTGTCCCAAGTATCCACCGGTCGGGAGTGCAAGTGATTTCGACGCCAAGTCATTTGACTTCGCCTTGATTTCCAGCTTGCTGACAAGGGTGATGAGGGTCGTACCCGGCAGCCTCGTTGGCTCCTCAGAACGAAGACGGAGAACTGTGGGCTTTTACGGCTTTCATTCATTCACCATGGCTCCACCCCACCTAAAAATCAGTCGCGTACTGTTACCGCCCATACAATTAATTTTATCTTTTATCTTAAAAATCAGTCGCCTTCGCCGAAAGAAAAGTAGGGAAAGAAGAGACAGAATGAAGAGAAAGTCACTGATGTAAGTAAGAAGGCGCATACAGCTAATGAATCAGTCAAGAAAGCTAATCAACCAGTGGCAAGAAAGAGAAACTAGAAGTAGAGGAACAGACCAGTATCGTACCAACTATCACACGATATCTTGTAATTAAAGTAAAGAACAAAACAGACAATCCAGGTGGTTTGAAGAAGTTATCCCCTTTCATAATTCTATTTCTAATTGTAATATAACAATTAAGGTTTCTAGCTTGGTCTTTAAATGAAAATAATAGTTAGGTATATGGTGAAGTAGCGTTATAAGAAGTGTATCTGATTCCAGAAACTGGAACTTCGATTATGTATACTGAATTTATTTAAGAAAATTTCCGTGATTATGTCGGTGTGAGCAATGCTCGAGCCGGAACGATACCGCCAATGCTTATCGGAGCTCAGTGGTAATAAGAACAGCACCACAGACGCTAAATCGCTTTTAGTCCTCGTATCATTGTAAAAGCATTTGTACATGTTAATCGTATCTAATGACTAGAAAACTTCTTTACATTTTTTAATTTTGTTCAGAAGAAAGCACACACATTCTCTAAATGTCCTTCATTTGTTTGCATAGATTTACTACATTAATTTTCCTATCTAATAAAATTGACAATTGTGATTCCTTCTGCTTTAAGTTCAAATAGAGGAATCTTCAGAGTAAAATCATATTTGTATATTGGAATCCACTACTGCATTCAATCCTCAATACCCCTTTTTCTGTCACCAATGTCCCAAACTAGGCTTCATGACTGTGACTGGACTAACTATTGAATAATCAAAGGCTCAACGTTTCCTTTACCTTTACCATCAAATTGAATTGAAATTTCATAACTTACTTCAATATATAAAATAATCTAAATTCATCTGAACTGTTATAATTATTTTCTTTTACACTATTCGTCTCATCCTTCCTGCAGTCTATTTTGCCTTAATCAGTTTAGTTAACTAATGGTGATAACGAGACATGGCCCAGGTTTAAGTAGCTTTTGGATAATCTTGCAGAATTCATTATTAATTCTTAGTCCATTTTTTCATTTTAATAATCTGAGAAATGTGTTCTTGTTGAAATGAAAGCAACGCAATTAGAGTTATTTTACAGGAATAAAAATAGTATTGAAGAAAATTTATTGGTATTTATGTATCTTTTGTTTTAATTTAAAGATTAATAAGTGCATATTTATCTGTAATAAATTTTTCATGTATGTGTGCGCATGTCCTGATAATACTGGACCTTACTGAATCCTGATAATACTATAAAATAGTACTATTTCCTCCGAAATATACTTGAGTGAATATTTAGGTTCATATCTATTTTGTATGGTCTTGTCTTCGTTTGCTTTCCAATCACACTACAACCTCGATATTTCGAACCTTCTTAATTCGAATTCATTATTATCTCGAATATTAATTATTCCCTTTCACCTTCCCTATTCCACAACGTGTTAATGTATTTCTACAACTAGAATATTTCGAACTAAAAGCATCGATAATTTTTTTTTTTTTGCTTTCTGGGTGTGTGCGTTGAGCTTCTATAACTCGAAACTTGATGCTAGTGAACCTGCACAAGTCGAAGTTTTAGTTGGGTAAACCTTTGTAAGTCGAAGCTTAGCGAGTTGAACGAACTGAGCCGGCCTTCTTGCTGACGATAATCGAGTGATTTTTTTTTCTTCGAAAATTCGTTCATTGTCATTTTCGTCGAGTATTACTCCAATGATTGGAAAGCTCGTAATGCGTCAACTGCTTCCGCCACTGTCAGTGCTGTCCCAATAAATATTTGTTGTGTCGCGATCAGCACACAATTAGGTGTTTCATATAATGACGAAGCGAAAATTGAGGGCTCTAACAGCGATAGCGAAGAAAAGCGAGAGAAGTTGTGGATACAATTGAGAAAAAGTAATTCGTAATTGCAAAAGAGTTTGTGATTCCTCCTTCTAAAAGAGTTTGTTTCCACTCCGTATCACAGGCATTTATGTAGTAGAATACAGAGAATGTAGTAGAATATGTAAATTTGCAAGTAGAAAAAGATAGCTGAAAACATTTCTGTCAGTCAGTTTCGGCCCTCTGTGTCTCGAAGTTCCATTTTGTCTCATTCGATATCTCGAACCTCGCTAAGTCGAAATATACAACTCGAATTTTGTCTTTTCCACTTTAGATTCGTGTTACCCATGTTGCATTGTATTTGTTTCCCGTCAAAAAGGCGTTTAAACATAAGCAAATTAACATCTTTCGTTCGTATACTGTGAAGGTTTTATTGCTTTACAGAAACTAACGATGATGTACGTTACAGATGACTGTCTTCTGACGACGTAAACGCACAAGGCTCAAATCGTTCAACCTGCTTGATGTAGTGAATGAAGCTGATTTTTTTCATTGTGATTGGATAGAAAAATTGGGAGACTTTCAGGTAAGAAATGCTATTTTAGTTTTCTTTAAGGCCGCTGAAATCGCCTTTGTATTGCTGGAATCGCCGCGGGTACAGCCTTTGTACCGCTGGAATCTTAAAGCTTCAGATGCTTTATTTATAAGGGGCAGTCAAATGAAACTCGGAAGAAGCCTTTCGAAGGGAACTAATGTTCTTAGACGTCAATCCTATCCACAATTGACAAAACACTTTTAACACTCTCCAACCAGATAACGGATGACTCTGTCGAAGTATGCTTATCGTTTCGAGTGGAGTTAATGCTGTATCCTCTCCTGCACTTGTTTCTGCGAAGGTATATTTGTTCCCTTCAAACATTTCTTCAACGCTCCGAACTCATAGAAATCGAATGCAGACTGTTCAAATCTCGAGACTGGATGGTCTAGGACCTTCTAATAGATTTTGCAGAGTGTTTCTTTCAAACTGTTGCTTTGTGGGATATAGCGTCGTCGTGAAGGTGGATAACTCCCTTCATTGGGAAGTCACGCTTCTTTCACTTGATCTCCTGCGGGACGATGATTATGTAGCCATTGGCATTGAGATCGCACCTCACTCCAAAAATTCGTAAGTATAGATCCACTGTGATCGAAAATTACTGAGGGTAAGAATCACGTCATTATCTCCTTTCTTGCAATGTCCTGCTGTTCGCTGTTCTTGGGTGCTACTGACCCTGCATGTTTTCATCGCATACTGACACGGCACACTTCAAGGTCATAGTGATGACAGACGATCTCGTCCTTTGTCACAACGCAAAGCGGAGAAACAGTCTTCCAATCTGTAATCGTCCCAGATATTGTGACAGAAGCATACACGTGTCACTTTCAGTTCTTCAGTCAGATTTCGTGAAACTTACTGGGAGCAATGCAGACTGTAATTTAGTATTCTATGGACATGCCGATAGAGGCCATGTTTCCAATCTACCATCCCGTGCTAGTAACCTACTGGCTGCTTCGAAATTTTGACACTCAGTCTCTGACAGCGCAAGCACTTAAACAATACTGACCGTACACAGCTGGTTGTCTAAAAGCATGGTGGTAGGACAGGACATCATATATCAGACAAGTAACAACGGAATGAATTTTATTTAAAACTAAGGTACAAGACGAATTGGATTTCAGATTCTGATGCACTAAAGATGAGCTGATAATAAATTACACATAATCTACTATAAAACAAGGGTATAGGACGACTTAAAATTTAGCTACGCAATAACGCAGCATGAAATGACAATTTACCGCTGATACACACAGAGCGAAATTGCAGATTTTGTGGGCTTAAAAATAAGTTTCAGCTTTATTTACAAATAATTATTATGTATTCATAATATCTATGTCAGTGCGGAGAGAGCATAGTTACGCAGTTTTCTTTCAAGAAACTTTAAAGTCAACATCAATAAGAAAATCTTTTGAGAATACCTTTGGCTTCGAAATTCCCGAAATTTTAAGAAACTCAGGTGGGTTTTCCACCTTTAACCACAACATAATAATCGCTCGTTACATGTCACTGGAAATGAAGAATGTCCCGCTAGTTAGTCTTACAAAGAAATTACTTGTACGGGATAGATCAGATACGTACAGTCAGAGTCATTCTAAGATTCCCGCCAATTTTCTTTCTCAACATAATACTGTGTTGACCTCCTACAACTCTGAATTTCGAAAGCAAATATTAAAATAACAATCGAAAACATAATGAAGCCTAGGTTATCTCACATTTGCGGCGGAATATCTCTATGAAATTTGTACCCCAGAAAATCTAAGTTTTAACGGATTGTTTTCCATTTCAGCCTAGCCTCACTGGAACAAACTGTCCCTTTACAACGTACCATTTCGTTTCTGAGGCAGTTAGTGTCATCATACATAGTTTTTCTTAGCACTTGCGTGACAAAATTGTTACTAATTAACCTATTATCAATGCATTCGATTGACTGAATTCTTGTACCCTCAAAGGTAAACTGGGTTTATTGGGATTTGAAGGAGTCCTAATTTAACATACTAGAATTCTAGGATCACCAAAGTATCCACAAGGGCTCCGTAGACAGACAACATCCTTTCTTGGAATCGAGAATACAAGGAATTGACAAGCATGTACTCCACTATGCTTCATCAGCAGACAATAGTCTCACTTATTGGTAAATGCTATAAAATGTTCCGCTTCCTTCAAGATCTGGATCGCAGAGATATGAAACACCAAACTTTATAATTGAAAATATTTTAGCTTTCTACTTATCGAAGGCGCACCATATACAATCTAAATATATGCAAAATGAAAACCTTGGCAAGGTGAATACGTATTGAATTCACCGAAGGAATATCCTTAGAGAAGATATTATCACAGATATTATGGCTATACGAAACTGGCAACAACTTACAAAGGAAAGTTTAACTTTGAATCATGTTATTAAAATTCTTTGGTAAATAATAGATAATGACTTGGCAAGGACAAACTGTGAACTTAAATGGACAGCAGGTTGGCAAAATCTGGTGTTAAAGTCATGCAATTTGGGTTGATAGTCGAGACATGAAGGTTAGGTACAGTATTGAGGTTTATTCCATCGAAACACTGCTTATAAAAGAGTATGTTTATGTCAATTTCTACATACCCTGGACGAAGCCAGCCTACTTTACTAAAGTGTGGAGAGAGATGGTAGAAATATTTGAGGTTTACTATGAAACGAATGTATGCATTTTGAATGCACTAATTCTTCTGTAAGGTCATAATGGACCATTTCAAAATAATCCAGAAGCCAGAGAACAATGGTAAGAGATTTTCTAGATACCTGATATAATAAAGTTATGCTTAGGCTTTTCTACAACCAGCATTAACGCGCTCACATCTGGGTAAACTATGTTGCAAGAGTAAGCCAAGTTATTTAACAGTAATTTTAAGAAGTATGAACATACAGTAGTACTGATTTTCAAAAATGTTAAATTTTCAGAATTTGTAACGGTACGGATATTCCTACTAAGAAAAATTATTGATTGGGATTTGGAAAACTATTAATAGACGTTTCGTGGTTCTTGAAGTGGCAATTTCAACCACCGAAACTGGTTTAGCGTTCCTCGCCCAATTAATATATTCCAATTATTTTACGTACATTCGCTTTGCCGATTTCGACAGTCCAAAATTAAGATTAAAGTTTATATTTCCTTTCCAAAACAACTAGAATTTGAAAATCTGCTAGCATTCTTTGATCGTTAAATAAAAATGTAACTTAGGGGCATTTTCCCTGTCCGTAAAAGAGTTTTTTCCTACAGATTGTCGGTCCGTGAGTATAGAAAGGTTGAAAAACACTGCTCTATATCCTGGTTCACTTTACCTATTGTTTGACTGTAAATACATCGTAGAGTAAGTGATGTGTAATCCATCTGCATATAGATATGACAATATCAGTGCTTGATTAATTTGAAATGTCATTAATATAAATTGCAATTAGTAACGGCCAAAGGATGCTCTCTGTGGTATTCCGCTTTTTTATATCCACTGAGGAGCAAAATTTGTCTTGATGCATAACACGCTGTCTCCATTCACGTAGACAGGAAAAAAAAATACAATGTGTCGTCTGAGATGCTGAACTGGGCTTTAAATTTAATAATAAGTATGACTATACCATAAAGAACAATTTGAAGTTCCCTTCAATAGTCCAGAAGCACAAGAAACGGTTCAGAAAATAATATCTGTCAAGCTCGACATAATTTTGCATATGTTGTGATGGGGTCTAAATCATGATTGAAAAGAATTTACAAGCATGCTAGTGTTTATATGGTGAAAAACGTTTTTCTTGACGATATGTTCTAAAACTTCAGACAGAGAAGGAGAATGCTGATAGGTCAGAAACCAGCCAAACTAGTTATAGACTTGGTTTTAGGTAGGAAAAGGATATATACAATTTTCCATTAGCAGAAAAAGGTGTCATACCCCAACGATAGTTTAAGTTAATTACGTAGATTATAATGTAGAAAATTATACGTTTAACTATCTAAGCCAAAATTTCGTCTACATCTTCAGCATTTGGTTTAATCTTCACGATACCATTTTCTACACATAAATTCAATTCACTACCCTAAGGATAGCTGATAAGAATGGAAGCAGTGGAGTCAAATTTAACTGAAACGTCAAGGGTGTTAGTATCTAAAAACTATTGACTAAATTTATCTAACAAACATACTTAAATAAGTTTAACAACAGGCTTTCATACGATCACACGTGTGGTGTAGACCATTCCAAACTACACGTGGGTTACCATACGCATCAAAATAGTTGAGATAAACATTGCTAGCCGCTTCGTTGCATCGTTATCTGAACATCTGATAGTTTTTGAAACTAATAGATGTCTAACTCTCTTAACATTTTTGTGCGCAGCATTTCTCTCTGTGCCATTAGAGATAGCAATTCGATTCTTACTTGGGGATACGCTTTTCTTGTAACACGTATATGCCTACGTATAACCTATGCATATTTATTGAATTAAAGCAAGATTAATAGTTAAATTGATATCTTCTATCTTTGGCTGTGCATTTATGGTATGCCAACGTATTTTTTCAGCATTCAAATTCAGTGAAACTAGATTGATGCTTCCCATATCGCGATAAGAAATGAATTTCAGGCTTTGTATTTCTTCATTTTAAGAGACTAAGAGGTACATAATAAATTATGACATGAAACACCGTATACTTGAACGGTATTGCTTATGACCCTATTGTTCCAGACATAGAGAAGAAATTACCCTCGTCGTAAATTACAGAACAAATGAAGGTCGTGCAGCAAAATTAAAATCAATAAACACTGTTGCAGAAATATTATTTGTAACTGAATAAAGCACTTCATATGGAAGTGAAAACCAGGAAATCAAGGAACACTTTTGCTGAGGAAATAATGCTACACAGACGTGATGAACAAACTTCTCGACCTTAAGAATGCGCAAAAAAAACATCACCAAGAACTGATAGGAAATACGATCACCGGAGACAGCAATGCACGCCTCGAAACGATGCTGCACCGTATTAATAAGCATGTCAACCAGCTCCATTCGTATTTGGGTACCTTGTATGCGGAGAGTCCTTTTAAGATCTTGCTAGCTTCATGGAGGCGGAACAAGGAAAACTAGGCACGTGTCGATCAAATCATCTTTCCACGCGTACTCGGCATGATTAAAGTCCGGGAACATTGTTGGTCATGCGAGTCCTTGGATGTATTGCTCTTTTAGACACCCGTTTAATAAACGTGACCTATGTCAACTGAACTCATCGTGTTAGAAAAAAAATTCATCGCCTCTTTCATGTGGATTAGGCGTAATATGAGGATCCTCAGAGTGGCCGAGAAGTAAACGCGCTCACTTTTTCTGCGCGTGGTCACAGGTTCAATCCAACTCGGGGTCAATTGAACGGGGTGCTTCCATGCTCATTTTACCAGAACGTGTAGACGTATTCTCAGAAAATGATCAGCTCATTTTAAACGTTAATAAGAATTCAAACAATCAACCAAGATCACCGAGCTGTTGTGGTTCCATACATCCTCCAAGAGAGATGCTCCCCACAAAGAAAAGAAATCCAGTACATAAGAAAACCTGTCTCTTTCAGAGATGTTAGGTGGAAGACAACATGAACTTCCTTCTCGCCAGATCAGTCTCTGTGGAGAATTAGTGTCCAGAAAAAAAGTCAGGACTCCCTAGAGAAAAAAAAATCAGGATCGTGCCTGCTCGTGAGTTCAAGTAACACGTGTTTTACCAACTGTAAACGCAAATTTTGTGCTTTGGGGGTACATTAAATACATGCTACTGATCCTGACATGCATATCATAGTTTGTGAACCTTACTTGCTGATGCAGGTTGTTCGCTGCCAGTAACATCATCTCCAAGCAGTTGAGTTGATGTGACAAACCTGTTTCTTCTACCAAGCAACTGATATCTGGCCATCAATGACCAGTGCTAAACACCAGGGCTAGCGAAAGGTAGCGTGGCCCGATTGATCTCGTAACCAATAATTGTGTCTAGCTGCTGAGGTTTGATTCTCGGGAAAACTTTGTGAAAATCTTGAACCTCCCTGTAGCATTGTTGTGTCATGTAGGCAACTTGTGAGTACTATGCGTTTTACTTGTAATTTTATTTTATCAGGTAAAACTAATATATACGGTGGCAGAAACACATCGTTATGTGCTAAGGGGGGGGGAGGGCATAGACCCAATTTCAGAACGGAACGCCACTGGTTTAGAAAATGTCGCGTCGAGGTCTATAGTCTCCAAGATGAGAATTGTAGAGGACGTAGATAAACGGTGCATAGCGACGCGTTAAAAGTCTGTGTTCGAGGTAAACAAATCTACACACGACCGTGTAATGGATTTTTGATGATGATGATAAGTAACAAAATTGACAAGATTGATATTCGCGTTTTATAATGTTTGTATAAAGTTTACATCTTCTATTATTTCATGTTTGTTCTTACTTCTTGTTTCTTGTTACTCAAAGATTTTTTTTTTTAAATCATGAATGACCATAAACGTTTTTATCTCAGGCTAAAATTAAATCGCAACAACAGGAGAAAATGGACGTCTTGCTTCATGAATATTATAGCAATTTTCACTATTATAATGATAGAAAATAAAATTATTTAATAACATAAAATAATATAAGTAAAGGTGAAATGTTTAAAAAATATCTTACTGAAAACTCTATCACTAGATGGCAGCAGAGTCATTTGTAATGTAATATAGAACATATTTACATTGAAATGATGTAAATATTTTAATGTTTCCTATTTTGGAGACTATATTATTATTATGATATGTAGAAACAGAGAAATATACTTTATTAAGCATATCTCTGAACATTTCTTTGTAAAATCTGTAAACTTGCAAAGGATAATATGGATTTGTGACAGAAATAATGTATTAGCGTTTCGCTCAATCCCAAAGTATACCTCCAATACCAACCTTCTTAGCCTTTATTACTATGTAAGCCATTGTCAAACACAGACAATTTTACTTAGGACGAAAGTAGCTAGGGTTAGCTAGAAGTCCATCCCTCTTTTACTGTTAAGCTAGGGAAATTTTACATTATTCGTTTCGCTCGCTCAATAAGTTAAACCCAATTGTACTACCCCTATATTCAGCCTAAATTAGATTCACATCAAACGACAAATACTGTTAAATATCTGGAATCACTTATGATCCTCACCTCATAACTAAAACATACAACTAGCCAAATCTTTTCAAGGATCTTACAGGAACAACCTGGGATCTCTCACCCATAACCATCCTCAACATTCCTCAAACCTGTTTTACATACGATCACGTTACTTGGATATCAACCACTCTCTCTCTCTCTCTCTCTCTCTCTCTCTCTCTCTCTACAATAAGTTGAAAATACTCGAACTTCCGTATCGCTCACCGAATCAAACTACCAGCCCCATAGCCGATCTCTACATCCTCATCACCATTCCGCACATACTTCATCATCTAAAAGTATTAAGACAATAATACATCAACAAGCACTATGAAAACTTCCATCCCTTATTATTAGACACTACACGTATGCATCACTACGCTACCTATAATCCACAACACCCACCGCTAATCACTTGTCCAATATCCCTCTTTATAAGCATATGTATTTTTATTCTCTCCGATAATCATCCAGAAATACCTTACCTTACCTACCTTTTCGTCCACACAACATCTTTATAATTACATAAGTCGCACAGTAATCTATTAAGACTAACAGGGCTCATAATGTCTCTCATCAGTACCCCGAATTTCCCCGGGGTCAGAAGATAACACGTATATCTATACTAATGCTTCCCTTTTTGTGACTGTGGCGTGCTAGCATTTCACCTTTAATATACGTCATCCTCAGCTTCCACATTATTGATGGTGGCGATGTAAAATCGTAATATTAATGAGTTTAATGAATAAATCAAGTATAATTTCTGTAAACATCTTAGCCCATCTACATAACCCTAACTTCTACTATCCCTAAATAATTGCATCCCAAAAAAGGGTGTAACCCTGGTTACACAATATCGGGAAGTGTAATTAAACGTCTAATGTTTGATCTTTTACAACTGCTGACGCAAACAAATCTCTGAGAAGCCTTTACAAATCATGGCCAATACACGAAATGAATAGCATGACCCTCTTCGCAGAATCAATATCCCACATTTCACAATATGTATTAAACTGTTCAATATATACTGTGATATTCATACTACCAGGGTCAAATCTCTCAAAACTATAAGAGGCCATTGCATTCACAGATGCCTTGGACTGCGTTATAATTGTTGTAAAACGAAAGTTACACGGTTCAAAAGAATAACTAAAGCAGATGCGCTTATTATGATATCTGTCGATTCGAGTATTGACTTTACTGTAACCGTAATAGGAATACTTCTCAAATACCAGACATATGCTTATTCTACTTAGACAGAATAACACATAGCAATATGAACCGTGAAGCTTCAAACTGTATTAGTTCCACAAAACATAAGATAAAATAATACATATAATGACAACTCAAAACGTAGATTCTTTTCAGCTATGAATGTGTTTTGACATCAATTCAATAAGTATGTTCATGTAGATGAAAACCATACCTACTTGATAATTCCTGTTGCATATATCCCTCATGGAGACATTACATTCATCCAGCTCGAATCTCATTGGGTACAAATCTATTATGAAGTGTAGATCATGGCTGTAAACGTATCGAACTAGAATCAGATATGCTCCAACTATGTAAACAAGTCAGCTGCTAAAAGGCATTAGATAATAAATGCATTGTTTAAAATAAAATAAGAACGAGAACAATAACAAGCAGGTGAATACACTACATGACGTCATCAGTAGTCAATAAGTGTTTAACCAGGTTAAACCACTGATATTGTTTACGTTACTTAAATGGAGTGCTTCGGAGCCCACTTTATGAAAAAAACTGTAGGTACCGTCCTTAAATCCTGCCGCACGCTGGGTGAATCTGTCACCGCGGCTTAGTCGCAAAAAAATTAATCCATGCTTTCTTATGAAGCAAGTAGTAGACATTTAAATTGTTGGTATATTATGACCTCCCATTAAATTTTATGTGTATGACAAGGTCAAACTTTGAGGTCAGTGACAGAGCTGAGGAGAGTCTCAAATAACAAAGTCTGTCTCTGCCCCTTCACTCCCTCTCTTTCCCCCGTGCGGACAAACACTGTCATACAATAGAATGATATCGTCTGACAGAAGTCCCAGTTGCTCCCTTGGAATGGCCTTGCGTAATTTCTTGAGGGTGCGGCAGTACTGTCGGTACTCATCGTTTCACCAAGTTATAACACATCGATAACCAGTACACCTTGTTAGTGCGAGAAACTTGTGAACATGATTTTCCGTTGGGATGCCGTGACCTTCAACTTCTTGGAAGTAGGGGACGATGGGTGTTCCCATACGAGTGAGGAGCGGCGACTGTTTGGGGTCCTGAAGTAAACAATTGTCTAATTACTTGTGACGATGTATTTCAAGAACTCATTCCTGGAACTCTTTTTGATAGCGAAAAGCAGTATGCAAAATTTCACAGCTCTGTCCACATTAGTTATTGAGTTCCATTGAGTGAAATAAAGAAACTATTTTGTGTTGATATTATTGGAAAGTTTATATATTTCTTAAGAATAATCCTTGAATTAACGTTTCTTGAAGTTCACTTAATAAATGCAATAATAATAATGTTTGCAGAATCTAATCTCGCGCTGGAAAGATTCTCAACAAACGTAACCGAAAATATAATAATGATTTTTCATAAAGTACTTTTCCTCCTTAGCGTTTCGTAGCGGGATTCAAACATTTTGAGTATATAATAACACAACAGATTAACTCTGTAATGCACAAGAAGTGCTGCAGAGTATTCGTCTGAAGGTCCGCCTGTGTGCAGACTGTCTATTTAGTGAACCGAAATTCTTGAGAATCATTGCTCCAGAATATCCATCAAATGACATGACTTCCATCTAACAAACAAATATAGAAAAACGTTCCTTAAATGTTCTTTCTTTCTTTCATTCATTCCCTTAATATTCTCATTATTTGATCTTTCTTTCAATATTTACCACAATTTATTTCCATTCAATTTTAGACCGATACTGCATGTATTAAGCAATTTACATTGTAATAATCAGATCTAACAATTTCAAACGGTTACAGTGTTAAGTAATTTCCATTTCAATAATTAAAACTGAAAATTGAACAAACGTTGCTATGTGAATTTGTATTTTAAGGGATTGTTTGCTTGCATGAAAATCCGTCACGATCGCAGTTGGAAAGACCAAATATATTTCAATGTGAGTAAATTTAACCATATAAAACAGAACTTATGCATAGTTTTTAATATATATATATATTGAGTACTTAATTCGCAAGTATTTAACTTTAAGAATCGAAAGTTTTCATTTGATTAATAGACGTAATGTATAAATAATTTTAAATGCCTCAAAACGAATTTTAACAATAATCATTTAGAAGATTTAGATCGGAAGTAACTACTTTCTGATTAATTATTTAATACTAAATGTAACATATAATTAAAAGATGTACTGTATATAATAGCAAATCCTGAAGAGTATATTTAACTTTCTCTGTATGATCTATTTTTTTCACTCTGCGGAAGGATTTCCCTTCAATAATATTCGCAGTAAATTAAATTCTGAACGATTTTCTCAATTTTCTCTTTAAACTTTCCGCTGATATAATTAGTTCCTTTGCTATACAAATCAGGAATTAAATACTACGTCCCGCTGTCTTTTTAGAATATACAAAGCCCCTTTTCTCCATTCTACCATCCCACTAATATTAAATATTTCTTATTTAAATTTGTCACAATTTCATATTTATTCTATGTATTATTAATTAGTTGTGTTTTTATTGTTTTGATTTATTCCTAAATGCTCTGAGCACTTTTCTTTTTTTTTATTATTCTCAGACTGTTTACCTATAACAGGTAAATTAGTCACAATGGAAGAAGTTTGGAGGCGATGTTTGCTCTTGAATTTGTAACAACTATAATGGGAACGTCTTCTCATAAACAGTGCTTGAAAAACTTTGAATTAATGATCGAATCAAAACTTTTATTTATTCCTCATATACAATGGTTGGTTCTTGATAACATATAACAAAATAGGATATATGTCCTTTTCTATCCAAATTCCTTCTCCACATATGCATAATTGCCTTAGCTGCTAGTTGTAGATACATTTTAAGACACTGACATTCAATATTTACTCTCATTTATACAACGCTTCTTGTAAATCAAAAGTGCAAATACTGTTTATTTAGAAAGTGAGTTCTAGAAAATTCTAAATATTGTCATTGAAGTTTGAAGAACAATTGTTAATTGATGTGATAGTCCAATCCTGCACGCAGGGTGTGAAATCTCAATATATGCAATCTGAAGTTATATTTCCACTAACAACTCTTGATTTTATAATGAACATTTATTTCATTTATTAACTTCATTCTTGTTGTCACTCATTAATATTAGAACAATTTTTCAGTTATACATAGTTTATCTTTGGATAACTTCAATTACCGAGTGATAACTACCTGCAACTATATTAAATACCTGATTATTGCATGCTGTTATGAGGAAGGTGAAACGAGTTGTTCGATAAAAACCAAAGTTTGTTCAGAAATTAATCTCCATTTTCTCCCTCGGAAGATAAAGTCCTTTCTGATTTAGAGAATAGAATGTTGTCAGAACATATTTCTTATTTACTTGATATTTTATTGTCAGAGGTGTAGAAGAGTGACAAGCTACGAACATCTTGAGCTCCAAAGAAATGGGAATGGGAATGGAACTGTAATGTTACAGACGATAATCCTTTCATTATAGTTGTTACAAAGACAGGGCTCAAATTGCTCTGAGCACCTTTCAAAAATTAAAAAAAGACAGGAAGAAGAGGAAGTCGTCTAATGAACTGGCATTTCATTCTAAAAGATTGAATTGTCATTTTTAATATAAAGAGTTGTAATTCAATCTTTGAAATCATTACATATACTCGAATAATCACTTAGAATTGAATTTGTGGTAAAGGAAAATAAAGCTGTCCATTCATTTCGAAAGACTTTAATCTTATTTGCTGAGTTCATTGTTTCTTTTCTAAGGAGAGTAGAGAGCTCTGCTCTGCCATCTATCCAGCAGAAATGTAACAGTAAATCATCTAAACTAAATCATGATAAGAGTAATAGAAGTTATATACTTTTAATAGTAATATCAGAACATTTTAGTTGTAAATATTGTTTAGGATATTCCTGTTTTTTTTTCTGTAATAGACTAACAAATGTAAGCAACATTTTTCGGATTTCTTTGTGTTCGGGTTTGTTTTGTAACGTTAATTTATCGAATTTACGATTCCTTTTTCTGATATAGGATTTTTCTTCGAGAGTTTACTTTTAATAAATATTTACAAGGAATCTAAATAAGTAAATGGAAATGTCATAAATCAACCACTATTTCTGCTAATCCAAAAGACAATTAAACTTTAATTATTATCGCTTTGAAAGCCAGCGACATGAGCGCTTTGGCAAGCGTGATACCCTCTACCACGAGTAGATAATACATAATGAGACATGTTGCATTCACCGTAGAGATGTAAGGATATCAATGAGAAAAACAAATCTACTTATTTTTTATGTTCTTTAACATTGTAAGAAGTTATTTAAACAATAGGGCTGTAACCGCCCATACAATTAATTTTACCTTTATCTATGTTGTAAGAAGTTATTAATAGATCCAACATGTCTCATTATGGGGGACTGGCAGCCAGTGCATTGTTAATGAAGATGGAGAGGTATAGCATGTGTAGTTAATTATTTGTTTATGTAACGTAGTTTGGCAACTATGGGCAACTTACTCGTCACAGCTGTATCGAATATCTAGGTGAGTATAACAATACTTTCTCTTTGTTTCAGAAGCCGTCTTTTGCTTGCCACTGGTGGTTAGCACCCACTAGAATGTTGCATCCTCTTTATAGGGAAAGATATGAAAGTATAGATATTAGTGAAAATAGAGAAGATGGTCTCTAAAAGATATATCTGTACCTCTGAAGCAAACTATACACGATGTCACTTTTCACAAAACTCGAGCTCAGATCATAGTACGGTTATCATAACATTTGCGGACTAAATACGGATAAATTAGCTTAAAGGCCATTTACTTAAATACAATGAAACTTTAAGCAACTACTTCCGACAATAACATGAAATAATATACACCTAAAACTAATTGTTTACGGTTGTATCTTCTCTTGCAAAGGTCGGAGAATCTTCTGGTCATTAGGTTTTAATATATTTGTATCTCTAAAACATTGTTAGGCGATAAACACTGTAGGAACATTGCTAGGTAAAACTAGGCTATTCTACAGTTTAATCCTGTAGTAACAACTTGCATTTGTGTGCAACGCAAAAGATTTTTAAATGGTGTGATATGTATTTCTTTAAATATATGGGTTTAAAATATGTACGGTAATTAAAAGTCAACAACTGGTTAAGTGAAAAAAACGGACATTTACTTAATTTTTGAAAAGTACGTTACGGACACGGACAGAGCCATTAAAATACGGACTAAATATGAACGTATTTTAACCCTAGTTCATAGATTTGTTGATTTGAGCACGCTTTTTTTTTTACATTTTTGGCAACAGTGTTATGTTACATTCGTCTACAATTAAACAATGACAAAGTATTGTATACCTTGAAAGAAGAGAATATTTTCGGCCTGTGCCTAAGATGTCTAAAGGCCTTAAAATAAATTCATAATGAGCATGCTCAAATGTAGAAAACTATGTACTGAGGTCGATTTTGGCACGAAAATGACCTGTGCACTTTTGTGCAGTTTACCTATGAAGTACAGATATTAATACTTTTATATCCTTTATTTAGAGACCATCAATTTAAAATTCTATGCATTATAAATTCTATTACTACCATATTCATTACATTTTGGTGTGATTAAAGCTGGTAAGATGAAAACTGACTGTTAAGCGATATTGACGTCATTGCATGGATAACGCAGATGATTGGAATGTCCTCTCCTAAGCCATACTGTAGTAAATGATGGTAGACAGGTGAACTTTGTTCGTTATATTGATGAATACAGTGCATAAATGGTAGTAATTGGTGTTATGAAAGTCAGTGATTGCCATGACAATGTTAGAGGATGGAGTGGGGAAGTGGACATATGGTCCGCAATATGTAATACGAAAGGAGATTTGTACAATGAATTGGATTTCTTGGATGCCAGTTTTCTAATGAAACGGAAAGAGATCTTCTAGGGTGACGGTTAGGAATTGGATTGAGTTTGAACTGAATTTTATTTAAAGCTTTAGGAAAATTTGGCTCAGAGCTATAGCTAGGATCGTAGGAGTTATTCCATGGTTATTGGTTGTTGTGTTGAGAGAAAATGTGTTGTTTGCTCAGGGAGACATAAAAGATCAATGTAGGTAGGTTTATTGTATTCTACTATAAGTCGTCCTTTACATTTGTAGCTGAAGGTTGTATATTGTTCATTATTCATCACATTTAGGTGAATTTTGTAAGTTTTCACATTCTTTTGTTTCGTTTCACGTTTTCCTTAGTTGCATCCACAAATAAGTTTGTTATGACTACTTGCGCTAGTAGGGTATATGTTATATGATCAATAGCGTTCTCATCTCAACGGCAATGGTGGTGTGTTCTACATGATGGTTGAGCTTGGTATCTCATTTAATAAATGAAAGCTCCAAATGCAAGCAAGTTGTTTACGGTGGACTGTTAGCTTAGAGTTCCTTGTATGGTTTGGATTTTGATGTACTTTTTACCATTGTGGTCTTTGAGTTATATTCCTGATCTGATTTCGGGTTGTAACGACCTTGAAGCTCCGTTCCACTGTATTTAATTTTAGACAGTTTTGTTTCGTTTATATTGTGCTTCAAAAGAAAAGGATTTTTACTGTGCTGATCTCCGGATCATTAGTACTCTTTGACCATCGCTTATTATTTTTCGAGTAAAGGTAAATATTATCTTTTTCTTTTGTTTTCTATATTTTGGCGTAAAGTTATGTTTTCTTGAACTACTATGATGAAGCATCTTCCGTTTATTACCGATCAACAGATTGCATAAACATTGTCGTTCTTTATCACTGGACGGGAATCAATGATTCATTTTAGTTATATGGTTCTTTTCTATTGGCAGATCTTCCGACCAGAGTAAGGCTTTGCTCGTAAATAATTATTAATTTAAATAATCTTCCTTAATATTTCTGATTTTCTTTTCACTTTTGGTAATTTGAACTTTTGTTTGCGCTGAAATGTGAGAATTTTGGTCTTTCTGGTTAGAAATCAGAATCTGTTAACAGTGTTGGTTGATGCGCTTTTCGAGCGTCATTGAAGGTGGTGAAAGGGGTGTGTCCTTGTTAGTTATCAACATGGCCAAGGAGCAGAAAGCAGGCAACTGAACTACAGTTTTTCTAGAACCATTAAATCGTATTAAAAGTATTCGAGTTAAATTTCTTTCAGTTGCCTGACAGGCAGTGCGTATACATATCTAGTTCAATCCAAAACGGGTCATCTTTGCCGCTACCAGGTTAGCTAAGTAATAACAGTTTGAATTTTGGAACAAGTTCCGTCTCTGTTTGCGTGCTTCTGGGTACATCTTCAGTAATTTGTGAAATTATTTTTATTGCGATTTTGGACACTTGAAACGAAATCCTCTGAACTATATTTGTATTCGGTTGTCATTCAATACTTTGTTCAAAATGTATAATTTCTGAGTTTTTATTTTTAATGTACAAGGTGAAATTCTCAGCATCCAAAGCGAAGCTGAAACGGTGAACATGGGCTGACTATATGTGTAAGAGGCTGCGCTATACGATAACTATGATCCGTTAACTGATTTCTCCCTCACCTTCTCATTACTTAACGATCCTCATATTTGAGATTTTGAATGTTTTATTTAAACCTTTCGAATATGTTTTTAGCTACTTCTACGTAAATATATTAATTTCCGAAAAAGCTCACTATAGCTTTCTTTCGGTAAAGGTTTAATACAAACGTTCAGTTGTAGATGGCGTTAGTTTTTTCGATCGTTAACATGTTAAATTTTAACGTAGAATATTCGAATAACTAACACGATCATAAGACTTGTCCTAAATTAAAAATGTGGAAAGAATTTAAACCATTATTACAGAATTTTTGTTCCAACATTGAAATTTGCTTGTTATGACAGATGGGATACATAGAGCTTGTAATGGTGTGGTGTTGCTGTTTTGTTTATTGGGAGCTGTGAATTCTTTTTATAAGCAGTGACACCTTATGTAATTAATGAGAATTAATTACGTGATAATATGTAAGAGGAATGTCACTACTATTGATATATCGTCTTGCTAATACCTATCCGGTTTAGTAATAACCACAGCTCACTTATGTGTCAACAAATTTGATACAAGAGAATAATCCATCTGTTTGGCCTTTTTGTTTGTTTCGCATGCAAAAGGTTTTTTTTCCTACTGGTATATAATACGCAAGCAACAATCTGAATCGATATAGTATGCTGAATCAATAACCTTGTTCCGCAACTAAAAGGTCTCTCGCTGTACTGTGATATACCTGTGAGCAGTAGTTACGAAACAGTTTGCAGCTAAATGGTCTCTCTATCTATATGATGTCTTTACTTGTTTACCTTTCGATTTGCATCTAAAAGGTCTCTCGTGGACGATTGACTAATAAGTACTTTATGATCATGCAAGTATTCACATCGAAAAGGTCTCTCTAGTACGAATATTTTATAAGACCATTTAACTAGAGCATCGAAAGGTTTCCTCTACTCGACTAATAGCAATTTGCTAAACAAAAGTAAACCTAAATTGTTTGCATGTAGATAACTTATTCCAGGCCTTCCTTTCTTTCTCAAATTTTCAACACGCTTCAATAATTTAGACTAACGGCCATATCACCATACAAAAGATTAAATCGATATATTTTTCGCAGTGAACTACGAATAACACAAGGTCTTAGGAGGACTCTTGTAAAATCAAATTAAACACAAATTTACGATTTTAGCAATGATACTGTGCATAGAAATGTCATAAGCTCTATCACTCAGAGACTTAATCAGTATGTATTTTAAATAATTTCATGTCAACATGTCTCGACCTTTCTTGTCACACATTCGTATTTATGAGTAATACTGAGATATTATATAATCAGGCGAATAAAGCACATTAATCTTTAATCGTTTGTTTCATTAATTAGGTATTATATCATCCAAATTCAGAATATCTTTTTACCAATATCGTTCATAAGAGTGAAAAGAAAAGATTCCCAATTAGTTTCCCTCGGAAAATATTACTAATGGAAACACAATCAATTATACCCAATTGATTCTCCCAATTCTATCCACCAGTTTACTCTAAATACCACCAATTAAAAAATAGCCACATGCATCCATATACCACCATTTACTACTTAGGAATCCCTTCAATTAGCCAATTGAAGTACCCAAGATTCCACCAACATGCTCTACTCCCTTTTTTATTCACCAAAAAATCCCTCATGCATAGAACCAAAAAAAATCCCTTTTTTCCCATGCGCCAGTTAATAGTTTAGTGCCGAGATAACTAGCTACTAGAAATTTAGTACTAAAAAAGAAAAGAGAAATTGGTTATGCAATTAATCTACTCCAAAAAAAAATTAAGGATAGGTACAGAAATTCTACCAGAAGTAATTGATTCCGACTTACTCCACCCATTCAGTCGTATCAATTCTACTGAACCCTTTCTATTCACCCTGAATAGATTCGCTCTCTTACTCTACTCCCGAAATTCTATTTTTTACAGAGAAGAAAAAAACAAAAAAGATAGGAAGATTCTATGATAATAACATCTACAAGGAATAACAAAGAGCACATCATAAGAAAGTTAATACTACACAAAAATATTTCTACCAACAGTCACAAATAAAACACTTTCTTTTGTCAGATCTTGTACTCTGGCCTAGCAGCAAATTAATTAGCAAAAATCTTAAGGAGTGCATAGAAAATAATATTTCATAAGACACTCGCTCGGCCAGTACTTAAAATCAATGGACTGAGGTTATTCCAGCTCCCCTTTTACGAGCTTCTATTATTTTGTCCTTCCCACTCTCTCTCTCTCTCTCTCTCTCTCTCTCTCTTCCTTGAGACAAAAATATTCAGTTGGGGTTTCCATAAAAATACCACAACATATTTCCTACCTGGCGACCAATTCATCGGCTTATCCTTTCATCCACAATTACGGCATTTATAAGAACAAAAAATATACACTCCATTCGAGCCTATTATAAAACAATAAAGCCTGTTTCCAGCCGATGGCCGCTATTGTAATCCTATTATAGATTGCGTAGCACTTCCTTTCGAGCTGACCACCTTGATCCGTCCTTCGCGACTGACCAGCCGGGCGCGAAAAACACCGCGTCCCTTAACGAATTCCTTCTCTCAGAAGGAGGGGGGAAGCGAAAACAAGTGCTGACCATGTGTGATAGCTTGGGGCCAAACGAACTTTCAGAGTCACGTAACTTCTGACATTTCACTGCACATTTTTTTTATTTTTAAAAGAGGCTTGGAAGAACTAAGAAAGAAACAGAGAAATTAAAACAATAAAATAAACATACACGAGTACGAAATACACACTTTAAATACACCAACAAACTATACGTTGTTTCCTAAAATAAAGAAGAAAGATTAAATACAAAAATTATTTACAAGCTCTTAAAAATAGTAATAATAATAATAATAATTTCGTTAAACGAAATTTAAGTTGCACATTTACCTAACACTATAAGCGCTTAATCACATAGATTGGCCAATCTTACCTAACACATAATATACAGAAATTGTACACCTTCACATCACTTTACAAAATATAACTCTGTGTAATGAGAAATTCATTACAAGCTTCACTCTATCCGCCTTGTACTTGCATTACTTACTGTTTAGAACCTTTTTTTGGAAAAGTGCTTTTAATGGAACTGACCCAAAGTCAGCTGCAAATTTTCATATAGTGTTCAAGAAAGGGTCAGAATTTCGAATTGCTTATTATAACTGAACTTATACGAAGTCATGTTCATATAGAAAGCAGTAATTTACAAATAATTTCGAAAAACAACAATTTGGACTTGAATCGCTAAAAGCCTACTCGTTTTGTTAAACCTTTTTCCTGTCCAACTTGTTTCAAATATGCAGATACATTTCAAAGGACTGAACAAAATCGAAATAGGTTTTTTTTTTCAAACCGAAACTAAGATCTGTCGAGAATATTTTCTTCAAATTATGTATTTTTCAATCTTGTCAGAAATAACTTTTTTCCCTGGAGTAAATTTGCAATACCTAACCTGGAACAAAATGTTACTCTGTGTCCTCGTAACTAAACCAAACATGTTCCTTATTGAAATAAACTATTAGTAAAAAGGGTTTATAAATTTTCATTGCGAAAGCTAGAAGTAGCTTAATATTTAAGTTTTTGAATAAGTTATGCGTTTTGCACGAAGGTGTCATGTTTTGAAGGCAAACTGCTGTGTGCAATGCAAGTGTTGTTACGAACCGTAACTTTGCTTTCTTTAAAGTGAATGCACGTAACCTGATTATTGTAAATTGATCAATGCTATATTACTTCAATATCTTTCATGAACGGTTGGGCTCGTGCTATTGAAATTTGGTACATTCACTACAGTGACCTTGAACACTAGGTGACAATATCGCTGTCTTCTGGCAGATAGGTAGTTTACTAGAACTTTGGTTAATCTAACTCCTTCTCTTTCTCCTGGAATACGACGAATGCCACCGGTGTAGTCAACCGTCGCGGGTCCCACTGTAGTATATGGTTCGTTGTATAGCTCAAGTACTTTTTAAATTCCCTCGCTGTGTTAAGCTTTAACGTGTTCCACTATATGTCGATGTGCCATATATTTACGTTGAAAGTTCAAAGTTTTAATTTCTGCGTTTTAAGTGTGTCTATGGATAAAGTTTAGTTTATCGCCTTCAGTCTGATGACGGTTTTCTTGGAGGTCAGCGGTACTCAGGCACTTTTCTGTGCTGTGGGGTGGATCGTTCTCAAGATTCTCTCCTCTGGTGTGGTGGGGAATCCTTTTTCTCTCACTTCTCCCTCACTTTTTCCTTCGTTTTATTTTACATTCTCTCTTTGATATGCTTCATGTTCATTTACATTTCGGTGATCGCGTGTTCCCTTTTCGGGTTTTCTCCAGAACTCGAATGTTCTTTCTAGTACAATATATTACATTTCATATAAATGATTTCTGCTGTATCAGTCTGATGCCTTATGTTACTCGTCCGATGCTTGGTTGTGGGTGATGACCTAGTCTGGTGAAACTGTGTCTTAGATCTCGAGTGACCTCGCTGAGAAAGTTCAGCTAGCTAGTTTCCAGTCTGAGTGTCATTGAAATTGACTCTCTACGAGTGTTACCCACTAGCCCGTTTGAATGTGAAGTTTCATGTTCCTTTCTTTAACCTTCTTTAGGGAAGAAAATCCTCGCTTGGTGGGGTGTGACGAGGTTTCACGGGGACGCGACCGAAAGTGCATTTTATATGTTCGGTTCTTATGCTGTTTCTGTCCGGCGTTAGTACCCCCTTTCTCTGGGCTGTCAGAGAATGTTTCTAGCAAGTGGCGACTGTGATTATTGGCTGTTGTGCTGTTTCTGTCAGTCACCTACTTGTTCTGAGGAGGATTTGCTTACAGGGTCTACACCAGGAATAACAGAAGCCAAGGGTGATTAGTGGGGCGGAGGTGGTTGACAGATTGATTTAGCATTTAGTAGAGTGAGTTGGGCATGGGCACCAAAGATTTCGAAGCTATATTTTTATTGCCGATGGTTGTAACGAGGGTAGAGTCTGAGGATTTGATCATGTGAATACTTTGTTAAAATAATTTTGATGATATGAGCTCGCAAAACATATTGAAGAACACTGTTCAGAAGTAGCTTTGACGTTTGATATTTTGTTAAATGTTTGTGAGAAGAGTGATTCAGATAAAAGATTGGAGTTTTGATTGTCAGTCAGTTGAGTATCAGAGTAGTTCATGATCTGATTCGCTTTCAGAGATGCTAAGAAAGTGCAATTTCTTCATGGGAGATAAGTTTGAACGAGTTGAATATGAATGGTGGGTAATTGAGATTAAGTGCTAATATTGGATAGCAGATCCTTAATATATAGACATTTTACCAATTGAAGAAGATTTTGAAGTTACTATATGTCACGTTTACTGTACAATAGTTGATAAATTGTGTTTGTTTGATAGTTTTTGTTCTTTGACATGATGTGAAAGGTGTACTAAACTGGTTTCACGAGTGATATTTGTGACATTCAGTGATGATATGTGGCTTGTAGGACAACCCGTTTGAATAGTTGCCCTACATGATCCCGTAAGCAAACTTTCTGCCCTGAACATGTCTCTTACTTTTCGCTTTGAGACAGTAGCTGAGAATATCATCTTCACGAATTCTTTCCGTGTTTCACGCTTAATTTAAATCGACCTTATAACACTTGGAGGTTGGTATGATAGGGAAGCTATCTGGTTGGTTTCATTTATGGTGTCTTGTAAATTCACAACTGTTCCATGCCCAATCTGCAACATGTGAATCAAATAGACCACCATATAAATAAGTTTGTTACGGTTCACTAAGAAGAGATGTACACTGGATTCAATAGAATGCCAACTTTATTACACAAACCGTATCAGTTGAACCGAGACAGAATCGGACAATCTTAGCTTTGTTCAGAGGAGAATTCACAATCCATTGTTTAGTTAAAAAAATAGCTAACGGGATGATTCTATAAATACATATTCTACTGTTTGCAAGATAATAGTAGTTAACATAATTCACACTCTAATTATCTACCATACACGCTGCGCTTAGTATCGTTTATTGACTGCACGAAAACCGATGTAAGCGGCCTGGATACATAGAGAGGAAATTAGAAATTAATAATAGTTTTGTTTGATATATTGCCTAACATTGATAGTTTGATCTGTATCTTTATTTCAATCGTATTATTATTATTATTGGACCTATAGTTGAACAAAGAGGTCAAGTCGATGTTATTTTTCTTGACTTTCAAAAGGCTTTCGATAAGTTGTCGCATAAACTTTTCTTAAAGAAACTTATGATGTTGTTGTTTTTTTTTCACCTAAATTTATCTCCGGGTTTGATTCTTACCCACCTGAAAAAGTTCAGAGTAAAATATAAAGGTAGTATATCATCGACTTTTTCGATAACATCTGGGGTTCCTCAAGGATCAAACTTGGGACCTTTATTGTTTAGCATATATATTAATGATCTTCTGACAAAATTTACTTCTGAAGCATTGATGTATGCTGATGATGTTAAAATATTTAAACAAATTAACTCTTTAGATAATCATTGTGTTTTTTACAGAATGATTTAAACTTAGCTATCGAATGGTCTGTTATTAATCAGTTACCACTAAATGTCAACAAAACGATGGGTATGATTACGACTAGAAAAACCAATCCATCTTATTATTCATATAAGATTGGTGAGGAAGTTTTTGTATTTAAGGACAAAGTTAAAGATTTGGGTATTCTCATAAATAAAAGTTATATTTTACAAACCATATTGAAACTATAACATCCAAAGCAAAAAGGAATTTGAGTCTTATTAAACGGGTTGCAAAAATTTTTAATAATATAAATGTATGTAAATTGTTGTATTGTGCATTGGTCAGAAGCCATTTGGAATATGCAAGTGTAGTGTGGACCTCTGATCAAAAATATTTAATTAATAAAATTGAAGCAATTCAAAATAATTTCTGGGCATGGCTTAAATGGAAATTTAAATCTACTTTCGAATGTGCTTCTGTAAGCGAAATGAGAACTATGTTTTGAATATTGAATCTGAAAAGTCGCAGATTTGCTATCTGATGTAATGTTCTTTTCTGTTGCTCTTACTGGAAAACAAAGGTTTATTAACACTATAAATATAAAGGTTCCTATGTATCTTTCAAGGAAAATTGAACTCTTTAGTCCTGTTTACCATTGTAACTCGCCAATACAAAGATGTGCTAAAAGTGTAAATAAGTTATCGCAAATTATAGATATATTCAGTGATGATTTCAAAACTTTAAGAAACAAAATTATAAAATATGTACTGGATTTGTAAATTCAAGTTTTGTGAACCTTTTATTTTGGTGAGAGAAGTGATGGCTTCTTATTAAATCTAACCTTGTCTTTATCTTGAACCTTGTGTACGGTATTTTATTGTTGAACATGTATTATCGATGTGATTTTCTTGCACGATTTGTGGTTGTTTCCATTTATATTGTCTACATGTATTTTATGTATTAATGTTTTGTAATGGGAGACATGTATTAGCCTATATGCTGTATTGTCATTTTAATACGCCCAAATAAATTCAAATTCAATTATTATTATTTATTGAATTCGAACACAAATTTATGCGATTTCATTTAGTAAGCATATGACAGACCGACTTCTGTCATTTGTTTTCAGTATGTAGAGGTTTCACGAAAGACCTTGTAATCAGGAAACTGTGCACTTATTTAAAATTTTAATACGGGTGAAAATTGACCTGAGTACTTTATCAACATACAAAGTTTAGTTGGAATCTTATGGGTCGTTCTCACCTGATGCATGAATATATGTTTAAAAATTGTCTCATTAAATGGGAACAGTAAAATAGTAATATAAGTAGCCTGATTTCGAAACAATAAAAATATATAATTGCTACTTATGTACTCTACCCAACAAATTTCCTTTGAATGAACTAAAAAAATAAAAATGAAAAGTTACTAAAATACAGTGTTTGAATTATTAATTATTATGCTTGACACTATCCCTGCCCCCTGTAGTTATGTGTTCTCGCAAGTAGAAATAGGTGTTGCGAAAATACTAAATAAGCTAATAAATTAATATATCAAAATTTTATTTCTAAAAATACGAATTCATTCAAAGTGGGAATGGACTCTACTATTTACGTTTATGTGTGTATGTAATGGAGAATGTATCTAATGTCTACTTCTATTCTACAGTTTCTTTGACATGAATTTTGCTTGTTTTCGAGAAAGAGATGACGGTTAATTTCATTAAAAGACCATGGGAATACATTAATGAAAAAATAATTAATAATAATATAACTATTATATAAATATATATCGTAATGACCAGCGTGTGTAGCTAAACACGTGGACATTGCATAAACAATAACACACAAGTTTATAGGACAAACATGTGGTTATGCAAGTAAGCAGATAATACATACACATTGGAGCAGACGACGATCAACTCCTCAAACTAACACCAGATGGAGCGAATAACGGAAAACAGAGGGAGCTGGAGTCAAGTAGGAGAAGCAAGAGGAACCATCCCTACATTCACCTTTAAAAAGGACCTGCACAGAGCAAGAGCCATCACTCATTTCCCCTGGGTGGTCAGCTCCTCTCCTTCAACCGTTCGCAGTTTGCTAAGAAACTGGAACATCCTAGTACGTAGTTCGCTAAGGAACTGGTACTATCCCGCACAGGCAGTTCGCCAAGGAACTGGTGTGCATTCTCACACATAAGTCCTAATTCGACCTGTACGTAGTTCGCCAAGGAACTGGTACAAATACCCGACACGCAATTCGCTAAGGAATTGGTGTCATCCGCACACGTAGTTCGCTAAGGAACTGGTGTGTACTCTCACCTTAAATATTCTCCGTACGTAGTTCGCTAAGGAACTAGTACAACTTCCCGACACGCAGCTCGCTAAGGAACTGGTGTCATCCTACTTTCCAGGATCTCTAACTGATCACTATTAGATAAGGCATCTTTAATCATTTGTAATCAGATAACTGTAAACTGTGTTCTTCGGGACGGTAATTTTGTTAACTTTGTTCTTGTATGTAAATAAAGGGTTGAGGGCTATAAACCAATCCCGTACATCTTTGCTTCTACCTAATCAAAACTGAAAGGAACATTACGATATTAAGTGTAGTTAAATTATTTGTATATAATCAATGAGTAAATACCACTGTTGTGTATTTATTCCCTTGTTTTCTTTAGTAATTCTTCTTAACTTTGCCTATTCATGTACAAACCCCCCAGTCTACCCCCCTCTAAATATGATCTATGATTCTGAATATCAAATCGAACTACCAGAAAAGTAAATAGAATAGAATAAAGAATGTACAAAATTGGGTCGTGGCATACGTTGAGACTTGTGTGAATTTTTCTGTACAAAACAGTTAAAAATAAAGGTAGTAAAGTACTTACATGTCTTGCACAAAACTGACAAAATATCAGCTTGCTTGCATGCTTTGTTTGCGATGGAGTAGCCAATGGAAATACGTAAATACTTGTACTGTAAATATTAAAATAAAACACGTGTTTCAATTGTCTACCTAGCCAAATCGCAAGTAAAGCACGTAGCTAGTGCGTTCATGGAAAATCGGCGTCACTTTACGGAAGTCTGAATCAACTTTTATCCTTGCCTCAATAATAAACATCGACTACTTTGTTATGGAATTCCTCCCAGGAACCTAACTAAAATGCCACAAGACCCTGCATAGCAGAGGAGGGGGCAACTTGAGGTCCTATCGACGACATATAAATAAATGAAAATGAATTAACGTCAAACCAATCATTACAAAAGACGTCGTCTCAAAGTAAGCTTTTTAAACGTTCTTAGATTTGGTAAAAGGGAAATATTTTTTGTCTGGACGGGAATTTTTCACATAGTCTGGAGAGAATCTCCGTTTTGGAAATCTAGCAACATTGTTCTACACAGTTGGAATATGATTTTTACATGTGGCTAGAATTTGCTGAATTTACATTTCAAAGATGCTGCTAGAAAGGCCCTAAAAATGTCCTTGCAGAGAAGCAGTTCTAGCTACGCTACTGATTTCTGCGTCTCCTTTCCAGCGAAGTAAACATCTGATATTCACAATTCTGACGAATGCCAGGAAATGTGTCAAAATTATCATTTATTGTTAGACTCCTCCCAGCAAGTCAAATGCCGACCCTGAGCAACAAGTAGTTGGAAAATCATCGGGGGAAGGTCGGTGCGACCCGTAAGTGTTGTTTTGTCGTCGGGCCAATTTCCGGGACGCCGTCGAGGTAGGCATATCAGCGTAACTCCGACCAAAACTATCCCGCTGACATCGGCTTCTAGTTGGTTTTTCAAAACCCGACGTCGGCCGGCTTGCTGGGCTTTCATGCTCCAACGTTGTAAGCGCGTAAATAAGAGAAGCGCAAACAGAGGGTTCTCTGAAACAGTGGAACCAAATGAGTCTGTTTACGCAACTACGTTGACGTAAATATGTTGTCGCCAACTGAAAGATAAGCCCTTCTATTAAACGCGAGAAGCAAAACAATGGGAATGTTTATTAAACACTTTTCAGCTAAAGAAGTCAAATGTTACCAGGCGTTGCCCAGAAACATCGTACCAGGTGCTTAAAATGCACTGATAATTCATTTTATTCTTCTTTACTTTTTCATTTATAAATATAGTGTTATGGTTTTCAACGAGAGTGTCTCCAGGCGTTCTTAATCTAGTTGTTCAGACGTTGTCCTATAGTATGCACAAAACTCACTCGTAAAACATTCTTCTTCCTGTGACATGTCTTCAGAGCCGAAGGGATAGAAGCGTAAAGCGTATAAAGTGCAAGAATATAAAAAGGGTAACGCGTTCAGCCTGTGTTCTTCTATGAGCGTAAAGCGCAAGGGCATAAAAGCACTCTTAGGCCCCCCACGTACAGTCCTAGCCTAAGGCAGAACGGTACGTGTATGGCGAATCCTTACGACGAACCGTCGGCCTGTTTCCCTCAGAGGAATCCACTGAGGCCCGGCTTCAAGATGAGAGGGTTTCCCGCCGGCCGAGACAGCGTCCTTCAACCCTCAGTATGAGTGCAACATTGTTCTAGTGAACGTCGTGTCAATTTGATCATACTTTGTGTGGTTTTGGTTTAGTGACTTTAAAAGCGTGTCTAGTTGTTATTTAGTGTAATTAATATTTACAGTGAGATATCGACGTGGTCAAAAGATATCACTCTTACGAGTTAATTTGGAAAACAAGATGCAAAGCGTACAATAATAGGAAGATGCGAGGCAGCTCATACAAAATCACAAATTATTTCACCACACAAAACTACACTCCTTTCACCCAGAGCAACATCGGGACTTCTGAACCTTCGCGCCAAATTGTATGTGTGTGGGGAGGGCAGGACGAATGACAAACTGTGTAGTTCTTGCCTTATGGCCGGGACTGTACGTGTATTGGGGGGAGGGTAACCTTACTCACCAACTCCAGAATAGAAATCCAGTCACTGGAATTTTCCCATCCCAGAAAACAAACTCTGCCGTACTTAAACTGCTGCCAATCACTAAAATCTTGCAGGCTTGCGTGCCGTATTTACACGAATCTTACTGTACACGCATCATTTTCACAAACTTCTCTTTAGTTTGCAATGGTTGTGGTGTTTTCAAATCCTGCAACGTTAATTTAAATCATTTTCTTGCGTTATAGAATGATGAAATTTTGTACAGCGACGTAAGTTGAGTGGCAATACAATATTCCATTGTAACTTTCATATACCTTACTATAAATGATTCATTCGTTTTCAAGAAGCTATATTTTCAGAAGTATTACACGTACAATCATGAGATGAGAGATATATATGAAAATTACCGCAAACTCGACAAGTTTTTTGCACCCTCTACAAATGTTTTATATGTGCCCCCTTTTGCCACACGACACACGTCCAGGCGGTAGTCAACCTCGTCCCATACGTTTTGTAGCGTCGTCCTGTTAATGGTCTGCACTGCAGCATCGATGCGTTGCCTGAGCTCAACTAATGTTTGTGGTAGTGGGGGTACGTAAACAAGGTCCTTAATGAAAACCCAATGGAAGAAGCCAAAGGGCGTTAAATCAGAAGATCGGGGGGGGGGACAAAGCTAGGTCATCCTCACCGACACACCCAATCCAGCGATGCGGAAGTTCTTCGTTTACGTATTCACGAACTTGGATGTTACAATGAGGGGTGCTCCGTCTTGTTGGCAGACAAAATCCCTGCAGTCAGCAGCTAGTTGCGGAAACAACCACAACTGCAACATACCCAGGTAACTTGTACCGGTCACAGTTTTCTCAGAGAAGAAAATCGGCCCATGCACCTTTGTCTGTGACACTGCACAGAGAACATCCACCTTTGGCGAATCTCTTTTAGCTGTCACAATTCCACGTGGATTTTCAGCGTCACGTAATAGCATATTATGATGATTCACGTACCTGGATTACTGAAAAAGTGCTTCATCGCTGAATCTCAACTTGGCGGCGAAATCCTCCTCCTCCAATGGTTTCTGAACTTTGACGCAAAAATACAATCGAACGACGTAATCCTCCGGCTTTAATTGTTGCAGGAGCTACACACAGTACGGGTAGAAATGTAACCGGTGACACAAAATTTTCCACATAGTTTGTTGTGGTATTCCAAGTACACGGCTTACTCGGGCTGTTGATTATTGTGGAATACGCACGAAACTAGCCCTCACTCTCTCCACTGTTTCGTCTGGCACTTTTGGTCGGCCGGTGCTTCTACCTTTACACAAGCAACCTGTGTCCTTGAATTGCCGATACCACCGTCAAATGCCTTTCATACATGGCAGTTCCTTTCCGTGGTCTCTTCTGACTGGACTGCTACAACAGAACATTTCTCATATTCTAACACAGAAAAGTCTTTTGTTGCTTTACTCCGATTTTAAACAGGTACTAAACTCGTACTGCCACCTGGTTAACACAACCGGAAAGGTATTGAACGTTCTGCCACCTGGTGCGATCTGGAATATGAAATACAAACTTGGTGAGTGCGATTATTTCCATATATCTCTCATGTTTATCCGTGTAACACTTTTGAAAATATAGCCTTATGAAAACGAATGAATCATTTATAGTAACCTATTACAGTGCCCATTTATATTATACTATTAATGAACGAATAATCATTAATAGTAAATATTTATATATATTTTAAAAGCAAATTTTAATATTTGTTTTACACAGAATTATTTTTCCTAAAAAAAATACTAGCCTCCAAAATGTGGCGTTTGATTGGTTAAAGAACACTTTAGAGTTTGGGTCACAAAATATTAGATTGAGAAAAAGAATTCGAACACCGAAATAACTCCCGAAAAAACTTTGTAAAGACACTATTTTATTAAACAATTCGTACTAAAAGGTTTCGTTTATGCATGACTAAAAAGAAAACGCATAGGGCGCTACAATTCAAGAATTTATAAAGTGACTGTATATGAGAGAGCGCCCCATGCTTTAGTTTTTAATCGTACATAAACAAAATATATTTTTTTACTTTTTAGTACGAAGTATTTAAGAAAAGTATGTCTTCAAGAAGTTTTTATAACTATTTTTTTTAAGGAGGCGCTGCACTTATATTCGCAAAATAAGTTTTCGGAAAAATGGTAGAAATAGTATGGAAGTCTCGGATTCCAGCCCTCACCCAAAGCTCTGAAATTTCTACAATGGATAAAGGGACTAACTCTATCTGGAAAGATGTTTCTATTAAGTCCCTGTTTTTGCAGTCAATGACGAGCCATGGGTAAATATTCTGTAGTGATCTGGTTATATTCGCATAATAAACAGATTCTCAAACCTGATCCATATTTTTTGGGGCAAGACTTTTGTAGAAAAAAAGTTTTTAAAAATTAACACAAAATGAGCTCTCATCTTAAAATAGGCGCTTAAACCCAAAATAGGCATTCATAGGCGCTACAAAACTTGATAATTCGTATATATCTCATATGATCAGATCAGATCCATTAAAAGCCTACAATTCAGTTCACAGAAACAAAATAGGGCAAATCCTAGCTCTACTCATAGGACATCGGTGAACTCAATCCTGCTTTCAGAGTCTTTCAATGACGATAATGGAACCGACATCGGTGACTACTTCATGACTCTCCGCAATACATTTTGTGACGTACTTTGTGTGACAGGTTTTATGATAGACAATACCATAAATAAGCGATATCATGAGCAACATTTTGACAAATGAATTCACAGGCCTAGTTCCAACAATCATTATCACTCAGTTGGAAGCATCGTACAGATATTTTCCTGTGTGTTCAGTGGACATTATATCTTAAGGATACTTCCAGTTTCCATGTTTGTTTTTGTTTTTTGTTTTCTTTTTCAGATAAAACACCAGATTTCGTCTGTCTGTAAATTCGAAGTTCTGGACCTTGCACAAAGAATACCTTCTTCTTTTCCTTGTATTTCTTTAACATACCACTTTTGTAATTCTCCAAATTGCCCTTCTGCGAGCAGTTCTTACAGCATGAGAGATGCCGTTTTGCTTTACGCTCCTTTAGTACATCGGCAGATGTATCAGTACCACTAGTGTATGCGGATGGTATAGAGTAAGGGCCAGCAATAGCTAACCCTCCCCCACCCCCCTCCGTGGGAATTTTGGAGACATATATAATAATGAAGTACGTGTCAAAGCAAATATTTTTCTGATGGTTTGCCCAAAATTAACTACAGCCTTAACACGTGGTGACGTCATCAATATGGCGTCCGAGCTGAAACGCCGACTTATATGAAACAATCTAATTATCTTCTCTAAGAATTAAGATACGAACTTACGTAGTTCTTGCGTGAAATTGAAGCTAATGACTTGTCTCAGTAATTAAAAATAGACTGTATATACTGCCGCCATATTTAAAAATGGCGGCTTTTATCTGAAAAATTTAGTTTTGCTTTTTTCACTATCTTACTTTAATAGCAAATAACTACCCTTGAGCAATCCTGGCCTGAGATGTCTAAAGGGGATAAATAAATTCAAATTAAATTCAAAAAGTTTGGACGAAGTGAACTTCTCAATGATTTTACTTGTAATTAACAAAATAAAAAAAAGTGGAACTAAAGAAGTATGTTTATACATATTTATATTCGAGTTTCGAAGGACCAGAGGAAAAATTTGAACTAACCACGAATGTGAGTTAAACACATTCGAATTATCCAAGTTCCACTGTATTTTCAACCAACTACAACTAGAATGTACGTAATTAATTACGTATAAGCACGTATAACAACGACTTCCGCTTTCTTCTTTTTGTAGCTTCAATGCAAGGAAAAGTCATTTATCAGATTCACTTCAAAGTTAAAACACTACTTTTTCGAATTTATTGTTGCAGATCCATGGACAGTTTTCGATACAAGCGAACAAAACTACTGGTGTGAACAAAGAAAAATTATTTTATTTCGTTGAGATAATTCTTATATTTTAAAACTAAACTATCAAAGTCTAATCTTCGTTCTTGAATTATGAATACAAATTCTCGCAACTAGAAAGAATCTAAAGAATATACTTACGGGATTTTCAGTATCTGCATCAGTGGTTCTCAACCGCCGGTCCACCAAACTTTTGGATCGAACCTCGCCCAGTTATTATATTTATTTATGTAACACTCATTTTGTAGATTCCAACGGTGCAAAATTGAGATGAAAGTTTACATGTCCTTTACAAAACAACTAGAATCTGAAAGTGTGATGTCATCCTTTGAACGCCAAATAAAACTCTTAACTTAGTGGCACTTTCCCGGTCCGTGAAAGATTTTTCCAATATTTTGTTGGTCTGTGAGCACAAAAAGTTTGAAAAAAAACACCAATCTACATGACTTGTTAATAAATTTACCAGTGGCTTGAATTCAAGGTACCATTCCAACACTCATCTTGTGTAATCTGAAAATTGGAGGAGGAGCATACGTGGGTAAGGTCAGAAACTGTGACACTTGTCCCAGTGCCTTTGTCACAGTGCCACTAAGCAACATATGCTGGATCTAAAAAGCTCGTGTTAAATTAGAATGAAGTCTCATATTTCTTATTTGCGTTATATTCAATATTCCGCAAAAGACTTTTTATTTCCTGTTTCAACTTCTCCCAACAAAAAGGTGAAATCTTTTGAAAGACATAGCCACCTACTTCCTGTTGTCTTCTTTTTAATGCCGCAATATAAGTAGTGTTTTTGGTGTAATACCTTTTGACTGTACACTCAGATTCATAGAAAATCGCCGACGGTTCCTAGTCTAAAAAGTAATAAAATTTGAAAACATCGGACCGATCTAATGTCACCAGTAGCTGCAATAATATTAGTTCTGTGAAACATACGGTTCCCATTACAACATTGAACAATATTTTGAACTTCGAAAATCTTTCTTGGCCATTTTGAAAGAATCTGAGTTCTTTCATAGAGCATGGACGAAAGTGTGATATTTAAATCCAATAATGGTATAATCTGTTAATACTCTACACAAAAATGAACTTAATACTTGATCGTCCGGTGATGCCAATTCTTAAAAAAAACTTTCTAGCTTACAGGTTAGAAACTTAAGTCATCAGTTGTTCCTGTGAATTTAAGTGTATATATACACCTCATAGAGAACAATAGGAGCATTCTGTGGTTTATCTTTTTCCTCCACAGCCGCCCTGCTACAAACAATAACTACAAAAGAAAACTCAACTTACTCTAGCAACTTATACTTAAAGAAACTTAACGCGAACGTGATATGAAGTACAGACAGCACTAAAAGCTTAAAGAGTGACATTCACTTTTACTCTACGCCTTGCAGAAGAAATAGGGAAGTAGCCTTACCTTTCATTGAAGGCATGGCGTGGACGAGAGAAACCACAGAAAGCACCAGCTAAGATAGCTACTACTACTACTACGTGGATTTCTTCACTATTAGATGAAGGGCTTTGGAAAAATTTCAAGTTCTCCTTTACACCCTACATTCACCACGACTGGCAAGTAGAATTTTATCATGTCCTCACTGAAAGTATCAATCTACGGAAAACGCAACTCCACGAAACTGCAATACCAACCTCCATCTATTTACAGCACATAAACAAAATCTGTTTTCAAATTAACAATTATATTACATAGATTCTCCTGTGGTAAAACATTCCGGGGTAAACTAGTCGCTCTTTCGGATCTCCGGGCAAGGACTGCTTCAGGGGGCTCCAAGAACTCAGACAAAAGAAACACTGGATTCTCATTGTATCGCTCTGGCGTCCATTCTGCTAACTATAACCGCTTGTCTTACTTATCTTCACTTAGGGTCCGCTACGTTTCGGCGCCTCCGATTCGGCGCCGCCGTTTCGGCGCCACCATTTTGGCGCAGGCTACGTTTTGGCGCTACCGTTTCGGCGCCGGTTCAGTTCGGCGCCAAAGTGAGGAAAACGGAAATTATTAACATACCTTATGACATAGTAATGTACTTTATACTTTTACTGTCCTCTGACGACAATTGATGATCAATGAAGTACTTAAAACATTATTTCGTGTACTCTGCTTCTAACAGTTTTGAAGTATTATTTATGTTTCACGGTCTGAGCCAAAGATGCCTAAATGACTTAAGTGGCTGGATCTTGTCATGTACAAGGGTGCTAATAAGATATATTGCTTTTCTAATTTAAATATAAAGTTTTTTGTACATTTTTAACGTAAGAACTTTTACTTTTGCTAAACCTAAACAAGAAATGCATAAGATGGGGTAAGTAGTGAATATTCGAGATGAAAAAAAATCGTCAATAAAGTCATTTTTGGGACTGCTCTTGACGGTTATGAAGCATTATTTAAGTTTTCATGCTTTGAGCTAAAGATGCCTAAGGGCCATAAGAGGACAGGATGTTTCTCTCGTGTACATTTTTACCGTAAGAATCTCTACTTTTGCTAAACCTAAATAAGAAATACATAAGGTATGCTAAGTAGTGAATATTCGAGATGAATAGAAAATCGTCAATAAAGTCACTTTTTGGGACTGCTTCTGACAAAGTTTTGAAGCGTTATTTAAGTTTTCACGGTTTGAGCTAAAGATACCTAAGGGCTACAAGAGGACAAGAAGTTTCTCTCGTGTACAAGGGTGTTAATGAGATGGAGGTTGCATTTGTAATATAAATAGACAAATTAGTTACAATGATAGTTCGTTCATGTTCAGAATATAAATTTAGACAAAAAAGAGTATTGGGACTGAATTTGACAAAGTTTTTGGAGCATTATTAAAGTATCCTGTCTGAGCCAAATATGCCTAAGGGCCACAAGAGGACAGGATGTTTATCTCGTGTACAAGGGTGCTAAAGATTTGGAGGTTTCATTTGTAATATAAATAGAGAAATTAGTTAAAATGGTAGTTTAACTTCGACCTGAGATAAGACTTCAACCTCGACTTCGCCGTCGGACTTGAACCTCGACCTCGAATCTTGCAGTTTAACATGACGTTCCTATATGTTTTATATGTATATATAAATTGTTCCAAAGGTACGCAGAATGTAATTAAATATGAAACTTATTTTATTTGAATCATCATCATCATCATATTCAGCCGTTTTCTATCCACTGCTGG
>JAGDQP010008846.1:46625-61390 GCA_022664845.1 Lepisma saccharinum | reverse complement strand
CCATGGTCACTACGAGAGGCGGCGATTACCACTCTGAACTATGGGGGCAAGTTAGGTTTTGAATATTTTTTTTTCAATTTGAAGAATGTTTGATTGTCATCATAATTAAGTTTTCAAGAGTGGGATTGCATACATCGCAGGATACTTTTGTACACCTTTTATAATTAAATATATATCTAAATTATTTAAATCGAAGTGGGTTAGAAAAGGTAAGGGAACGCTTGGAGAAGTGGGCCAGAAGGATAAGAAGGGTACGTTTGCAAATAGTGGCTGCGATTGTCTATTGAAATTAAAGGCAAATATCTCCCATTAATAAAAAGGTAGGGGTACTATAAATCCAAAAAGAAAGAGGGAAAGGCACAGCGTACTCCCTCGTGCCCCTCCACCCAATTCGAGCGCAGGATGAAATGTATTCTCATGCATATATGTGCCTGTGGGTAAACTGAGTAATTGTGATTACTTACAAGCCAGTACCGAGTCGTCGTAGCTCAGTGGTAGAGCGTTGGTGTAGTTTTTGGGAGGTCGTGGATTCGATCCCAGTGGCCGACCATCCTCACTGAGGTTTTCTAGGATTTTCCCTCATCCACATCAGGCAAATGCTACACCCGGCCGAAACTTTCCTCTCCGCTATCTCGACCTGAGCGTTACATGCCTAAAGGACATAAATAAAAAATGGAATTGAAATGATAAGCGTATACATTTTACATATTATTATGTAATTTTACATATATTGATACATATTTTAATATATTTTCTCCTATATACAAATTTCATTAATTATTTAATTGCCCAATGATCTTCGTATCTACATAAATTTTAAAGCAATACTGGCTGATTAATTATTATTATTTTTAAAATCATAGTGTGTTGTATTTTCTACGTTTATACTTCAGCATATATTTTCCAAATTTCTGTGTAATTTTAATTTACAAATAAATTCTCGCCATTACGTTTCTAAGGCTGTAATTTGTTTGTGGAAATTCAAATGTTCCATGATAACGTGAAGTGATGCAGAAATAAGTTTTTCGCCTGATAAAATTGTTCTGACAATTGATATCCCTTTCTATTCAAAAATGTCGTATACTGTAACGCCAGGAAGAGGTAGACTAGTCAGTAGTTTGTTCGAATTGTAGCCAGGGTTCAATTCCCGGTATCGGCCTTCCTGACTGATGTTTTTCACTGGTTTTCCTGAGTCACGCTAGGCAAAATCCTTCCCTTAGTTTGGTTAATATACAGCAATGTAAAATGGCAGAATATGGGCTGCATCTGGAAATTGTTAAATGAATAAAAATATAAATAATTTTAAGTAATTAATTCTTATTTCAACTTTTCATTTAAGCTGTATGTATATAACTATAAAGCATTAATTGCAATATGTTCCAAAACTACTAAATTTCATGTATTCTCAGTATTTATCACCTAAGAGCGTATGAATATAAACAATTAATCGCACTGTCTTTCGTATAACACTAACTAGATATTTGCTGTGTAAATAGTAGTTATAGTAGTAGATTATACAATGTTTTGTTCATTTCAAACATAATTACGGTAGGTTTTGAAATTTTAAGAACATAGTTTTACGTTTTTAAACATATAAATACATATTTTTGGTCATTTAAGCACATAAACAGCCGGGCCCTAATTTATTAAATTATATTTCGTTTATTCTGTCTTATTATCAAATGAACAATATTAACTCAAAGTAACTAACGACTAAAACTCCATCTGTGAGAAACACGATTCTGTCAGAAGAAATGAATACGACTGTGCATGGGCGGTTGCTCATAATTACACGTTTAACAAGTAATGTGCGTGTGTAGGAAAATATGAAATAGATTTCAAAATAAATAAATACATGGAAAGGATAATGCTAATATAGAATCCCATTGAAGACAATACTTGCCAATATGTTCTTTACACAAATGGCCTGCTTGTATATAGTAACATGTTGAAAAATGACAGCGATAAGTCACTCACTGGAGTCACCGAGAATTGAATCCGGGCCACCCAGTTGCTTGCCAGGTGACCGGTGTTCAATCATTGAGCTATTGATAACCGACTTCTCTGCATATTTTATATTCCTCCGACCTCAGATGAACCATTCAATCACTGCTGATATACAATGCCAAGACGCTCCCTTCCATGCGAAGATTTTAATTGAGAAATCCAGAATATATAGTTCTAGGATTACAGTTCAACAGCAGATCACAACTGGCATGCAACATCCAGCCTAAAGCCTCGCTTTGAATCTCTGTTGCTCCACTGACCTACTTTTCTTTCTGCATTTTCCCTAACCAGTAGTTTGGTTTATAAAGTCTGCATGGAAATAGCGTGTGAATGCTCAGGTTATAGCGTACTTAGTACACCAGACACAAGCAAGGGTTTCCTCAGCCACACCAGTCAAAGGTTGGAATGGTAACTTTCAACTAGGACCTGTAGACTCCTCACCACATCCTTTACTCTACCCTATTCCGGACTGAGCCAAAGATGCCTAAATGCCATAAATAACCATTGATGTTCAACAAATGGCCTGAAGCAAGTGTCAACTTTCTGAGTTACGAATTTTACTTTGTGACAGTTCTGAATGTATAAAATAATGCAACTACTGGAAGTAAAGAAGCACGAAAAGATTAATGTTGTAATTTCATAATAATCGAGAAAATAAGGAGTGCTAATGACATAATAAACTCTTATTAAAAGAACCTTTTTGGTAGAATGGTCAGTGGGTGACAAATTACTTGAGAATTAGGAAAGTGATTCTCTCTTTTTCTTTTACGCCTTTCACTACGTAATTTCTGTATCCTATTTCAACTAGTAAAATGTTTGAGAAAAGTGAGGGGCAACTATCCCCCTCGCCTTTCCTAATTGCCACCCATGGCTCACTACAAATGTAAGAAATCAATTATTAATAATAAATGTGAACTTATAAAAATATATATTTTAAGAAAAAAAAGAAAACACCTTGGTCCCCCGCAGGGAATTGAACCCGGATTTTTATTTCGTAAGCCAACGTGCCATGCTAGGAGCTGGCAACCGGTGGTCTCACCGTGTTACTTACCGTCATCACATGATATCTAGTCAACACGTGGATTTACATTAAGAGAATCGTATTTTTAGAACTTCAAATAATCGATTGGAAAAGTTTAGCCACCAGGATTCGATCACGGTACCTCTAGATTAGCTTTCTGACACGCTGACCACCAGACCAAGCTACGAGCTGTCAGACAAACCCTTCTCAGTGTTGTTTGTAGTTCCAGGAGCTCTGTGCCTACGCGAGAGTAGACGTCGTATTGTATCCATCTGAGCTTTCCGTGTGTTGTGGAGGAGGGCGAATGGTTCTGAATAAAAAATCTTGCTACAAAAACAACACAACTTTTAACGAGATAGGTATCTGGTTCATGATTGGCCTCTTGCCAGCCACTACCATACGGTCTTCACTAAGTTAACATTTTAATTAACATTCACTGATTCCCTTTCACTCCCCGTTCCTACTAATCTATGGGGTACACATAGATGTAGTATTGACAGGGGTTGAAAGGGAATCAGTGAATGTTGTTAATTAAAGACTTCACTTTGTGTGGACCTTATCGGATTTGCTGGCAGGAGGCCAATCAGGAAGCACCATTACTTGCGACTAGGGACAGGAAGATAGCATTGCTACGGAAGTGGAAAAATAACTCAACCGTAAAGAACACTGAAAAGCGATCAATTTGCGGTTGCCAATTTGCCGTTTTGGTACAACGTTTGGTTACTAAATAGTAAACCCTGGTTCGATTCCCGGCGTGGGGGTGACATTTTTTTTTATCAAAATATATATTGATACGTTCATATTTATTATTAATAATTGCTTCTTGGCATTTTTCGTAAATTATCTTAAATTAGTGACCATGGGAACGTGGAGAGTAGGTACTGAACAGTGGCTGCTCACTTATGCTGCGCCGTGAATGAAATCTCGTCCAACTGCGCATATGATGTCACAGGCGAGAAGAATGATGTGGATCAGCTGTTGAATAACGAGCGCAATATACCGTATTTCTTCGAATCTAAGGTGCATGTTTTTGTCAGATTTTAGATGCCCAAAATTAAGGTGCACCTTAGATTCGATGGAGTCTTCGATTCGAAGAAACACGGTATATCATCAAGTGTCTTCTAGTTAACGAAAACTTCTGAACAAGAGCATTTTTTTTTGTTACGTTTTTTTTCGTTACTCCAGTTTTGTGAAGTATTGGCAGAGGTATGTGGTGCATGAAATCTGTAAATATCGCACGTAACGTAGATTTTCATAGTCATAAGTGGAAATAATTTCTACTCGATTATTATTATATTTTTCATTGTTTCGTTATCGCGAAGTGACAATTTTACACAGTGCGTGAACAATGCTGCAACTGAGCGGTAGTAACTCAGTTGGTAGACCCTTGGCTTAGCATTCGGAGGTCCTGGGATCGATTCCAGCAGCCGACTATGCTGACTGAAGGTTTCCCAGGGTTTCTCCTCAGTCATATCATTGAAATGCTGGTGGAATGGTCCCTGCACTATATACTCTGGTCGTCTATCTTCCAACATCCTCTACCGCACACTATCCCGGCCTGAGCCTAAGATACCAAAAAGGTTTAAAATCAATTCAATTCATGGTCATTCAAGTGGTCAGATTATGAATTTACTCGTTGAAACTGTTTGTATATTCCGTCAGACAGCTGGCTAGAAACCATGAAAGTGTGTGAAGTTGTATTTAAAATTTTCCACCATAACTTGTTGTCCAGCAATCCTGCCGTTGATTAGGACACTGTCATTTGAAATGTATCGAAAACCTTTAACAGCCTATAATCTATGCAAGTGCAGAAGCTACAACAACAAGGGAATAATATAGGAAGATGTTTTAATAAATACATCACTGTAAAAATTAGATGAAAAATATACTTTCTGTTTTGATAAGTTATATAAAAATTGATAAATACAATTTGTAGTTTTGAACATCTGCAAAACAATACCTTTTCTTATCATTTAATGGAAACAATTTCAACTACTTAGTCTCTATACAAATAGAGAACCCCATCCCCAGTAGCACAGAAACGTCGTAAATACATGGATTAAACGTTAGTACCGAAACGTTATGTTAACGTTGTAAATGTACCGAAATGTCTGCCTGTTAAACCGTTTAATCGACGTTGAATAATGGTTGAGAAGAAAAGGGGTTTAGTTGGCCAAAGAGGAGCATGAATGCTGTCTATTGGTACAAACAAATTTAGTTTAATTTTATCCGTTGCTTTTATCACGGTTTTAATTTTCCAACAGTAAATAATCCGAGCGGTTGCTGTGGGGTTCGAACACAGAAACGTTCTGCACTTCCCGTTAGTAGCTCGACGTGTTGTCCACTTATCCAAGAATCCACCTGAAGAAGCCACTACTCTTTTAGTTGTATCGTTGAAATATAGTTTCAAATTCAACCTGTTTTTTTTAAATTTCAACATGAAAAGGAAAACATGAATTTGTCAGACCGCTAACTTTTAAGATTTCAAGATGGCTCTGCTCAGCAAGTTGCATAAGGTCAAAAAGTACCACAATATTACGCATAAATAACCGTAAAAGAAGGTTAGGTATTAATTTTGTAGTTCGGGTTTAATAAATCCAAAAACGATCAACAAACTTGATGTAAAAATAAATCAAGGTTCAGAGTTCGAAACACAATTCATTCGCAGACAGGCTATGCATGAAATCACAACTACAACTAAAGAAACAGCGTCTGTGACGCATCCAGCAACTAGTTCAACCTTCACTCGCTTGATGACACAATTTGTCCGGCCTGGGGCGAGGGCACACCTCCCCGTTTTGTCCTACCTAACCCGGTTTGTGAAACTTTACCCTAATTAGCTTTGCACGGAATGTGTTACTGGGAAGATATACTTTGATAATTAATTAGTTTGTTAGTAAGCACAAAATAAATACCTCAGCGGAACATCAGTATCGGCCGATACCAATAACTCATAATTTTCGATTTTGATCGATGTTGTTATCCAATATCGAATGGCATAAACACTTTTGCCAATATTGATGCCGATCGATGTAGATATTGATTGCTATCGGAAAGCACCATCTTTCGCTACGGTTTTAATAAATTGAGTTGCTTATATTTTTACAGTAGTTTTAGAAAAACCGTGACCTTGAATATATCCTGTCTTTATTCCAATTACACGTCTTAGTTTCTCATCTTTATTTATAACTGAAATTTTTCTCGCTTGTCTGCGAATGGGTTCGAAACAGTAATGTTGTGATTTGTTTTCCGTTGACTTAACCACTCTGACACCGAGCCATCCTTGAAGAAGAAGAATACCTCAATTAGGCCTATGCATTTCATTAACTCAGAAATGGAAAGTGATGACATTGACAGTATTTTGATTACAACATGACTTTAAGCAGAGAACATGGATAAGTTTTATAGATATTATTTTGTATAACAGGTAACTTCTCCCTTGGATTGACATTCTCGAACACACACACACGACGCTCTTCAGAACGAGCAAGTGCTGTGAAATCTTATGCGCCCGCTCTGTCCGTCTGTCGACAACTCTTTAACACTTATGGAATGTGATTGAGGTATCGCTGAAAAGTCTCTGAAAGACGAGTTCCAACACGTATTATTTATCTAAATCTCAGGGGCGGTTCTCGAGTTTCTGGGGATTTCAACTTTTGAACTACTAGGGCTAGGGATATGGTTGAGGTGTCTTTGGAAATGTCTTGTCGCAATTTTTCCAACGGAACATTGACTTTCCGGAACACGGAACATCTTAGGCTCAGTCAGGATGGGGTGGGAGAGAGGATGTTCGAAGGTAGTCGGAAAGGGTCTAGTTTTGTAGATATTTGTCTAGTATGGCCAAGGCAAAGCCCTGTAAAACCTCAATGAGGATAGGTGACTACTGGGATCGTTCCCCTGACCTTCCGTATGCGAAGCCAGAGCCCTGCTAATGAGCTACGGCAGCGTCTTTGTGTTTTTTGTGTTACTTTCACTTGTATCAACCCGCAAGTTTCCAACAGAAAAATTGCCTCGGTAAAGGTACCGGTATTTTATATTTACTGACAATGATAATATACTATAAATTAATTTTGAGCAAATCGTGGCTTCATTCTCGCAAGCAAGTGCTATTATCTGATAAAAATTGATGTTGTTTTGTTAAATTTTGTGAAGTGCCAATTAACTTATTTGTGTATTTTGCATTGTATTGACCATTTAGGTAGCAAGGTCCTAAGCTTGCCTCATTTTTTATGCATGTTGGCCCTCGGTGAGTACTATTTAGGGATAATGTTTGAGCAGATAGCGGCAAAATATTTAGTTTTAGGTACCATCTCGACATTTGCTGCCAGAAACTTGGGACGAGAAAGCCTCGGCTAGGGTGGTTGGCACGAAATTTCAAGCCTTCGAGACTCGTAGCACACTATCGTCACTTTAGATGCCAAGTATTTTCAACTGATTCTAGAGTCTAAAACATACAGTTGTGTAACTTTCTATAATGAGCATGGCATTAAATATTTTTTCAAGAAGTTCCTTCAAAATTCGTGTTACATCATGCAAGAATAGGATCTCTAAGCCAACTGGGGAGACAACCTATCTTATTATGGGTGGGTGAAATTAGACTTTGTCGAACCTGGAAACGGATTCTAAAGGAAGCTATTCCGACAACCGTTATCCAGTTCCACCCTCTGATCTGGGTGTCCGCTGCCAAGCTATGGTTCCCAGTGTCTGATTCCAATATCAGGTTCTGGTGCCCCATCCGAAACGTTGTGTTGAAGATCCATTTCCCAGGCACTCGGATATTGAAATCAGGCACCCGGAACCATAGCTTGGAACCTGATACCAAGGTTCGTACAGGGAAGCCCGTGTCAGCATTACTCGAACACGCATGCTAACGGATCCGAAAAACTCAGATCGGGCTCCATGTGCTGATCCATAATTCTTACGGTAACTGTTATATACCTTTTAGAGGAAGAGATTGTAGACCTACCAACTTTTCGTTTTAGGAAACGACGCAAAAAGTATTCAAAAGTAAGATCATATTCTTACGCAACCAGAGCTATAGTCGAGGATACACGGAGGTATACGCCGTATACTCTCTGATTAGCCTTACACATTAACGGATACCTTCTGCTAATGGATTTCGATTTTTTATTTATGACCTTTAGGCATCTAAGGCTCAGGCCGGGATAGGGGAGAGGAAATGACGCAGGAAAGTGTCGTCCAGGGCCTATGTTGAAGGTGCCACCCCGGCATTTGCCTGGTGTGACTGAGGAGAAAATCTTTACAAACCTCAGTCAGGATGATGTAAACATGAATCCAAACTTAATGGAAACACGGTCCCCGTTTAATGAATCATAAACTTGAATGAATCATGAATCAAATGAATCATAATCATAAAACCCTGTGAAAATTCTGGGACTACAGGACTACAATACTAAAAGGTAGTTTATATACCCGCCCGTTGATGCATGGTGAATAAAATGACATTGGCAACACTGACAGCTAAGACCATTCTTAAAATTAATTGACAAAATTGAACTGCAGTGCACGGAGTATCTTTACGACCTATTCCCGCATGTAAATGGCAAGTTTAGTGTGGATAAGACAAACAATGAGTGAGCAATATAAAATATTAAATTTAAGAAATGGTTTGGCGACATTGTCAACTGGAATATCTCTATGACTTGTCCCAGTACGTAAATGTAAAATTTGTTGTGCGTATGTCCAACGTAATAGAAATAATTTGACATATTGAATTTTTAAAATGGGTTGGCAACACTAACAACTTCAGTGCGTGCCGCGCCTGAAGAACTGTATGATCTGCCCAAGATGTGGATAAGGGTTAAAATATAAAAGCAATTTGAAATATTAAAAATGTGAAGTTGGCAAGAACACTGACAATCGCCTGCAGGCCCCAAATTTCCTCAACTACCTGTCCCAGTAATTAAATGATGAGTTGAATTTGAATATGCCTAACGATAAAGGAGCAATCTGAACGTTTATTTCTATTTGGTGGGTAGCTGTGTATTACTGCCAAGTGCAGCGTTCGGAGCACATTTTCATCCTTACGTAGTATACCTAATGCCTATGTATACATATTTTAGTGTATATCAATGTACACGTGTAATACAAGTAAAGAGATATTTGTAAAAGTTGAATTTCAAAATACTTTGGCAAGACATACAACTTTGTTGCTTAGATACGACGATACAGTAAATTTTCAATTGTGTTAAGTAATGTGTGCCAATTTTAGTGCTTTTGCATCCAACGGTATTGAAGCTATTTCAAAAATAAATATTTTAAAAAACTGGCAAGACTGACAACCGGGCCGCAATACAAGAAAGACCCAGAATACTTTGTCGACTTGACCCAGTAACTAAGGAACGCAGGTAGTAGATTTGTATAGAGCACAAACATATATACATATATTTACTTTTATTTATATCGATTATAGATGTATGACATCGCTACGGGTCGACTACGTATACAAAGCGGGTCTACCCGTCTCCTTGGTCTGATGTAGAGACGGTTCGTAACCAGCGATGGGTTTCATTAACGTGCGGGCTGTTCCAAATGCATTACGGGCCATCACGACCACATAACGCCCAGAGGAGGTGGCTGGGAAGTTCATGTGGACTGCGGGCCGAACGGAACTGAACGAGGTATAGATCTGTACGGGTTGGGTCGGGCCGAATTTGTCTGAGCCTGGATTTGCAGGACCCAAATACTATTACCATAACCAAGGAAAGTTTCGCAGAGACCATGAAATCTCAATAAAAAAAGAATGATTATTAGGGTCAGTCCATTTGAAATTGTCCAACATGATTGTTCTACGTTTTCGCACTTGTTTTTCTTAAATGTTTATATTCCTTATATAAGAATAGCTCCAAACAGGTATTTTTTTCTTTTATATCTACCAATAGATTATAGATGCTGATATATGATTCCTAATGTGTATTTTATGAATATTAGAATGTCAATATCTCTGATGGGACAAGATATAAAAAATATTTTTTCACACGTTATGTGCATTTATAAGCAGAACGTACAGTAGAAATGTCAATTTTGATATTTGAGGTATCCAGACGGGTGTAAGCCATAGTTCTGTTACCGTCTATACAATTCATTTTATCTTATCTTATTTGATGTTGAACGAAGTTACAGAGTGTAAATTAGGGATGAATAATGATTGTGCGGAGGCCTGATATCTCTGGTGGTAGAGTAATAAGATAAGATAAAATGAATTGTATGGGCGGTAACAGCAGGTCGTAGAGTGAGGCCAGATAGAAGTATAAGCTACAACTTGTTTATTACCATCAGAGTGTGAATGAGAACCGCGGTGGCTCAATGGTTAGAACGCTCTTTCGTTTCTCTACACTACTGTCCTGCAAAATGACTTTGGAGAAAGAATTCCACATCCTGGAATGATATGCATTCAAGATAATCCACTAATCAACTTGGGTTGCATATTGAAAAGGCGAACAGTACCAGAACTCAAATAGCTTAAATGTGTATTCTTGGGGCGTCATGTCCGCGATTGTGTACATGATTTTGTTTTACTTAAATTCAATTTAAGTCTTATATTTGAACTCTCATTGCACAGCTCTTCCATTTTGGTTTGTAGTTCTTCCGCACTTGAAGAAAACAGGATTATTGACATATATATAAAAGAGGAATTGAAAGAACAAAGACAGAAACATTTTGATTCAGAGTTTTGGATTAAAATATTTACATGGTAGACGATACATCGATATTGTCTTTATGTTGACATTGTTTGGAAAAAATCTTGATTTATGATGCAAAATGAAAATGACTGCTTTACTTATGTTTTAAATATGGACTGATTCTAACTTCTGAAATATTTGTAGAATTGTAAACAGGTTTAGGAATACATTTGTTTTGATAAGGAGAACGGAAGTTCAAGATTAAAATAGTCATGAATTGAGAAGTATGTAAAGTGTGCTAGACATGAATGCTGTGTAAAGAAAATAAGCATACTCAAAGTTTTGAGTTATGAAGCGAGATTTTGTGCAAACAAATCTAAGGATTATGGTTTGTTGAAATTGTACTTAGAATTGGTTGATGGTTAGACTTTCCAGAGTCAATAAAAGAAATCCACATTATTGTTCCCAGAAAAATGAATTTATGGAGTATGATTTAAATACTTTTCTAATTTGGTATATTCTATTGAATGACTCGGCAACCTAAGCTAAAGAATAACCTAGATAGAAAATATCAATTATATCATCAGCGAATTGTAGGTGATTAAGGTAATCGCCATTGATTTTTATTGCAACTTCATCCCAGTTTAAATTTTGGAACACGACAATACCATATCTATATTAATGTTGGAATTGATGTGGGATGAGGGGGGGGATTTCCTTGCTTCTGGTAGGATCTGTTCCACATCTAGAACGCCGTGTTTCATGTGAGGAGATATAAGTTTCCCCCTTACTGGAAGTTTGCATACAAACGGGTTTGTTTAGAATGTACCATCAAAGAGATATTTACACGACTATCGGAATCGTGTTTTTTTATATTGTGAACTTCAGTTCTTCCTTGGCTTTGTCGGGAGAAGTTCAATTGTTTTTTCTTTTTTTTTCTTTCTTGAAACAGTTCAATTGTCAAGCACTTCAGTGAGTTTCAGCAGTTATGGTAATTCTTAATACTGCCTACGTTTCGTAAAACAAATCATCCCTGAGGAATTTAGACACCTTCCCTTGTTTCACACACAGGGGGCGCCGCGACGTATCTTCTGTTGACACTTTCAGCATCTTGTTTTGACACTTGACACTTGAAGCATCTTGTTTGAACATTTGACTCCCTATGAAAGAGAATGATGGCCTAAAAACCGCAAACCTCAAACCAACACTAACATTCCAGAGAACGTTGTGTGGAGTGAAATTTAATACTTCACAATTCGAAAACGATTTATTCAGTCAATAGAAGCCAACCTAAACACTCGATTTTCCTCTGCTTTGAAAAGTATTCTCAAAGGCACGTACCTTTTATGTCCTCAGAGCTGTCCGCAAGATAAGCAACGTATTTTGTTGGTGGGGCAAATGTGTTGAAGCTTTTTGTTAGATTTAATGGAAATTAGGAAAGTATTTATCCAGTGCAAGCTGCAGGGGGGAAATTCCTCACGTATTACGTAAGGACATTTTTAATCATTATAGACCCCTACCCTCTTTGGAAGCAAAAATAAGCAGATATCCAACCCCGTCCCCTTGTGCTTCCCTAAGACCTATTGAATTTCTTATCGTTATTTCGTAGTCCATGAAACTCCTTAAATCTTAAAACCAACACAACACAACTAATCTTACGTAATCATTGCTCCTGTTTTCAAGAATAATAAGCAACGCTTGAACCCATTCCCCCCTTAAATGCTAACGTAATACCTAAACAACTCCAGGAGTTACTGAATACGGTGTATGTTTTGCCAATATCGACAGCAGTGTGAACGAACCGTCAGTGATATGAACAATACGCTATAACAGATGTTCGATATCTCTTACAAATACAATCTGCTCGTGCCTTGCTTTTGATATCTGTCAATAGACCAGAAGTTGCATTTCTTCGCAGCTTATAATTATACTCAACAGTAAATTAAATCTCAACACGGCACAGGAACAATTTGGCTCCAAGATGTATTGTTACATACAATCCAGAAAATCTATAAAGGTGTTCCAAAAAAGGGCACTAACATAATCATTTTCTACCAAACTAAATTTTTCGTAATAGATATGTTATTATTCAATATTTTTACTTATAAGCCGGTTGTTTGTTTTCGTCTATTATATTGTCCCATGAGTTGTTTTCATTCCTTTCTACGTCTACTCTGCTGGAACTGCAGGAGATAATTTTCTTTTTTCTTCTATTGTGTAAAGTGTTGACGTCACGGCTTGATTTTCATTATATAGATTGTCGCAGCAATTGACTTTCAAAGCTTGTGGCATGTATGTTCAAAGCTGTATGGAAGCATGTATGAAATCTGTTACTATATTCTCCACAAAAGTCACTAGACTTCACTTTCTTCAATAGGCCATGAACTGCTTTCTTAAATTTTTGTCATTGAAGTAATATTTGGAATGTGTGATGCAAGTTTCGATGTATGTGTGTAAAGTGAAATTGAAATAATCCAAACCAAGTTGTTCTTTTGCCTAAGCTCTTAAAAGCATTTTTGTTCCTCTTTTGTTTCATTTTACAGTTTCCTTCCAGAATCTTTTCTAATGGAGGCTCAGTTATTGCTGTCAGAAAGAATGGGGTGGTGGCGAAGGGGTGGGAGAAAACTAGAAGGCGAACTACTGAGAAAAGGAAAAGAAAGATAGACAAAAGGAATGTAGGAATTTAATGGTAGTACTAGTACCTAAGAATAAGATTGGATCCGTGAGTATGTGTGTGTTTGGCCTTTGACCTTTATACAGAAGTTCTCTTTCTCCTAGAATTTCTTTTTCGCCTGTGAGGTATTTTCAACGAATCGCACAAGCTCTCGCTAGTTTTCAGTTTTCCGCAGTGGATGCTTGGATGAGGTAGCAAAAAACGAAAGAGAATTTTGCACCATCTCAATTTTTCCACCTAAGTTTTCTGAACAAGTAAGAAGAACAGTTGAAAATCACGTTTTCCTTTCTGCTAGCAACGTCTTCCTCTGAAGAAAGGAAGAAAAGAGTTTTTCATCCAATCTTTCCATGTAGTTAGAAAATTAACCCTTACATTTTCTTCCTTTCCCCTTGTGCCTCCGGCTTCCCCAAAATTCTTTCTTTTTTCCGTAGTTAGGTGAATTTCAGGCAAGGAAAAAAGAGTATTCAGTTAATGATTGGAATACTTCTGCTTTCTGGTACGTACCATGTCTCTTTTGCATCTATCAATCTTGTCTTGCTTCCCTTTTTCAACCCTTTTTTCAAGTAAAAACTCTGTTTCGTGTCGGTGTTTGTTTTTGTGAGACAGAAACTAAGATATATATTTTGTGATTAAAAAATACCTTTCTTCTAGATTAACCACCTGGAATTCCTTTGTGAAGCAACACATTGACTCCCTCTCTCCTGTTTTTTTTCCTGTATAGATGTCTCATTCTTCAACTTCTTGTCGACATTTATCGTGCTTTTCCCGGTCTGTAAATGAGGTGCAAGAATACCTTCTGAGTTTCGCTTATACATTAAGCTACTGCGCAGACTTAATGCGGCTCATTGACAATGGCAGGGGAGGAAAAAGGCGTCAAGGTAAACGTATGGCACTTTGCTTATGCAAACAAAGACAGAGGCCTCTTTCCAATCCTACTGATCGTTTGCCAAAGTAATTAGCAATTTTTTGATTACTAAATTTAAATATCCTACGATTATATTATATCCTGTCGATGAGATTTTTCTCTTTTGTTGACAAAGTAAAGCCATTGCAACGATATACGATATGCTCAATATGTTTTCTTTTTATATACCTTGAGAGTAAATTGTTATACGATAGAGTGTATATTTCTTGATAGCCAGTTTGTATAAGATAGCGCATAATATGTATGTTTCTTGATAGTGAATTGTTGTACGATTGTGCATGTGTATGTTTCTTGATAATGAGTTATTGTACGATAGTGCATAATGTGTTTCTTGATAGTGAATTGTTGTACGATAGTGCATAATCAGTATGTTTCTTGATAGTGAGTATAGTGCATAATGTGTGTTTCTTGATAGTGAATTGTTGTACGATAGTGCATAATGAGTATGTTTCTTGATAGTGAGCTATTGTACGATAGTGCATAATGTGTGTTTCT
>JAGDQP010008846.1:35896-46615 GCA_022664845.1 Lepisma saccharinum | reverse complement strand
TTTCTTGATAGTGAGCTATTGTACGATAGTGCATAATGTGTGTTTCTCGATAGTGAATGTTATGCTATAATGCATAGTGTGTATGTTTTTTGATAGTGAATTTTTATACGATAACGCATAATGTGTATGTTTCTTGATAGTGAGTTGTGTATCAAACGTCCCATTTCAAAGATAATTGGATTTCAAAATTAGACTTTTCATAATTTAGATGAAGATTATGACTGACAAAATGGCGAAGGCCAAAAGTCAGTTCGAAAATTGTCAAGTCATTTTTTTTTTTTTTACAGATAACTTTATTGTGACAAAATTAATCATAATTTAATAACAAAATGTTTTTAAAAGCGTACAATCTTGTAAATGAAAGAATTCAAAATATTTTCTGGTATTGAATTTCAAAATTATTAGATATAAGTGCAAAACATATTACGTAAGCGTCATTATTAAACCCTAGAATGATAATCAACTAGGACATCCCGCATAGTGAAGTTTTTTTAGTAACTTGTGAGTAATTTTCTTCATGTTTAAGATCTTAAGTAACAACAGAGCAGTTCCGTTAGCAAAAGTAAATAATTAAACGTAACTTGTTTCCGTGCATAAACGTAAGCAAATAGCAATAAATTCATTTATTTCGTCATCAGAGTGTTGTTTGTTAGAAAACTCAGTTCAGGCAATAGCGTTGCGAACTTCGGATAGGCAATGTGTGGGTACCCAGGTTCAAATCCTATGGTATACCATCCTGACTGAGGGTTTTCATTTATTTTCCTCAGCTTCACCACGCGAATGATGGGATGGTACTATAAGAAAGACTCTTGTTGATATCTTCTGTATTCTCCCCTTTCCCTGTTTGAGCCAAAGGTGTCAATAGATGATAAATAAGTTCAAAATATTGCCTATAATGAAGGCTAGCGCTGAATCAAAAGCAGATACAGACAAACTGACTTCAGATTTGTGTGCAACGATCCGATTTATCCGCTCATGTTTGACCTGGTGGCTCTACATCTGGCAGGTCCTTTCCAATTGGTTATCTTTTTTCTTTTTTCAATATTTACGTTAGAGCCTCAATAAAATCATAACTTTTTAAAACCTGTGAACCTCTTAGGTACGCTGCTGTTAATCCGCAAAAGCAAATACTCGAGAGTTCGCTGTAGATCGAATTGCTTAAGCTCTTCTCAAAGAACGGAAAGCCATTCTTCTAAGTTTACAATGGAATACCATACTCAGTGTTTCATTTGTAAACAGTGATCTCACGAAGAATCTATATCATGTCAACATTGTTCCGACTGGCATCAAAGCACCTACATGAGTATGAAACGTTTCTTTGCCACTGAGTTAGAACTTGAATGAAAATGATTGCTTAAGAATGTACTTTATTTCTGTTGAAATGAGTATACTTTTAGGTTTCGTATTCTTTGAATGTTTCATTCTTTTATGAACCGTTCTTTCAGTGCTAAATATGAACTTAATATTGCAAGGTACTGTCCACTGAAGTTATCATAACAATCTTGTTCAAATTTTTCAAGTGCATTTGTAAGTTTTGTACCCTTAGATTTCTAATTGAATTTTCCTGTGAAGAGGCATTTGGTACCCGCATTGTAAACCAAATTAGTAAAGCTTGTTTTCATTTCACAAATTGTACAGAGCTATTCCTTGTGTTTCCCCATAAAATTTAGTAGATTAATAGTGTACGTGTACTGGCGTTTACAAATCTTGTTTCGTGCAATTTAGGGTCCAGTTAATATGGCATAATTTTATGATTAGTTCATTTAAAATATTTATTTATTTATTCAAAACATTTATTTATTCAAAACATAACACAACAGGCAATATGCCTAATTACAGTGCTTGCGTGTACATGATAGTAATTACAAGATACAAGAAACAATCATATTACTTCACCTGCAGTTCTTTTAAATTCTTTGTAAGTCATTCCAAATATATCTACATTAACTTTAGGTTCAATTTTGTTGTAGAAAGCACTCATTCTCCAAATTGGGGATTTATATATAATTTCAGTCCTTTGCTTTTTGCAATAGAATGTCCCATTATTACCTAATCTAGTTTTAGTGTTCGGAACTTGAATAAAAATTTTCGGAATTAATTCAATACAATCAATTTGATTGTGTATTAATTTGTACAGAAATATTAAATCATTTAAATGCCTTCTTCGTTCCAAAGTTTGTATGTTAAAATTGCTCACTAATTCCCTGTATTTATTGATTGTTCCTAAAATTTTTAATTTCATTAGCAGGATTTTAGGTTACTACAATTTTTAAAACACTTTTTGTATTGTGTGTGAAATCACAACATATATTTTATTTCATTAATTTGTTATTGTCAAATTCTTCCAATCGCTTGTATTTGGAGAAGGACCATCCGAACAACCGACAAAAGTTAAAAAACAGACATACTTTTGACGTGAAAATCTCAACATGTATCAAAATTTATACGTTTTAAGAAACCGCTGTTGTACACTTTCTTGATAACAATTATTTCTTATCGCTATTTCTTACGGTTAAGTTTGCATATTGAGAATGCATTTGACAGATTAGTTTAGGGTACTTTATTGTATCGTATCAAGGATTAAGTCTCTTTAGTTATGAGAAGTTAGTTAGCTGTAAATGTTGTGGATGTCAATAGCTCTATCGATAATTGAAGAGCTGAATTGCAAAACATTGCAAGTCCACATTGTTTAGTTTTTTTTTGTTTTTTTTATTCATCGGCATCTATGTTCCAAGGACTATTCACGTGCATAATAATACATCCTAACTCCAATTCAAAACCGTTTTTTTAATACAAAATAATTTCAGCTGAGTAGAATAACATCTCAAGTCCTTGGACTGTTTTTTGTTCCTCCTGACAAAAAAAAATACTCTGGTGGACTTGGGATGTTTTGTAATCCAGCTCTTCAATTTTCACTTATGAATCTGTCAAGTTTCAAAGAGATACGAGTTCCGCTTGTAACCTTTCACTTAAACTTAAGAGGGATAAATGCGATCACATGTTCCTTTCAATTTTATGTTCCTTCAGCGCGGATGATATTAATACGTGGGTTGAAACGTTGTGTTATTAAATATATAGCTTTTAAAACGAAAAAAAAAAATACGGTGATGTTGAAGTTATTGGCACCTCTTATAAGGAGATTTTACGACAGTTTCGGGATAGATACGACACTGTGTTCAAATTTAGTGGGGATCAACTGTTGTTCTCTCAATAATGTATCTTGAAAAGTATTATTTCTTTTAATTATCTTCCTATTTATTCAGGAGATTCAATGAATGTAGCAGAGTTTATAAGGACTTTACTGTGTCCAAAATATGTAAAAAAATATTTTAAAAATATATCTCAGGAACAAAATGCGTTAGAAACCTTCAACACATTTTTATTAGAAAAAATATGATAATAAATCCTCTATGCTATATTGTTTTCCACACTTTATACTCAAAATTAAAATCATTTCAACAAAGATGTAAATGGAAAAAATGTATAATATTTTACACAGTAAACAAAAAAAAAACGTTTTCTTGAAATTGAGAAACAAGTTCTCATCTGTGCACCGAGAAACAGTTTCATTGGGAAACAGATATCATCTGCATACGCATTTAATTGAAAAAGAGAACATGCTGGTTTGGAAATTAGATTACTGACCTTACTCCTGACGTGCATGCATGCTCTCATTTTAAATTAAATTAGAATTGAAGAGTGCAGGGGAAAAAGGGGGGAATGTCTAAGAAAAGTGATTTCTCATAAAACGCGTTTTAAATCCAACTCTCCCATTTACTCCCATGTATTTCATATTCTTTTTAATATCGCTTTTGGATTAGAAACTTTCTTAGCGGTTAGTACTTGTTACGAGTCACTCATGAATGGACATTCCTACTTCTTTCCGTGTACTCTTCGATTTTGATATCTCATTTGTAAGAAAATTGTTTCTCGGTGCACAGAACTTATTTTCACAATTTTAAGAAGCCGTTTTTCTTACTGTGAAATAGTATATGAGAAAAGACTGTAAGACTTTGCATTGTGAATCTTTGGGGAAGTGGAGAAAATTGTGCTGGGTACGAAAAGTTATGTTTTGAGTAATTGCTGGCCAAAGCATAAATTCTGACGTATATATCACATATTGAATGATACAATTCAATATATCATTGAAGCAGAAAATAGGCAGAGGAAGAATACAGACTGAAGTTGTTGAGGATACCAAGAAAAAATCAAACAAAAGTACGTTTAAAGTATAAAACCTTAGTCGAACACAATGACAAGCTAGTGAGGTGAGTATTAGCGAAACCGGCGTGAATTCTTTAAATGGAGAAAGATAACCAAGTCCAAAGATCCTGTCAGTTTCAGGGTCATGAGATTATCGAGATCACTGAACTTCAATCTGTACCGGTGAGGCGTTAGCGTAATTTCTTATAACGAAAAAAGTCTAAACATATGTTGGCGATCGGAATATAAAGTGAGGTCGTCCTCCATGTTCGACCCCTAGCATACGTGCTGTGTAAATAAAACTTTGAAATAACTGTTTGCATGCAAGTTGCCAGCATTTTTCAGTAACTAGAACGCCGCCTTTCTTAATAGAAAACTGTGGTTCGATTTCAGGCGAGTTGCAGATTTTTTTTTAGTTTTCTTTCAAAGCACATTTCCATATGCTAATATTTACTAATAATATATGCTTTCTTGAACTCTTTTTTATTAGGTTATGTTAGGTTAAACGTTAAAAGAAGTCAGGTTAAACCTTAAAAAAATAGGTTAGGTTAAACAAAACGTTTGGCTAGATTAGGTTAAACCTAAAAGAAAATTAGTTTGGGTTAGGTTAAACCTTTAAAAAGTAGGTCATATTAACTTTTAAGGAAAAGCCCTACCTTGCTTTTCTATACTCATAATTTTTCTCCATCCAGTTTACATATTGCGATCACGAGACTGTCGTATAAAGACGATCCGTCATTTTCAGAGGGACAAGATTAAACAAGCAGTGGGGTAAATAAGATCCCGGAAGCCAAATCTTAAACCAGTTTCATTCTACCTGTTTTAGCTGGAACGCTAGTGAATAGCAGCGACGATGGGATGACATTACTGTTACTAAATTCAAAGAAATTAAGGTAACTGTTGCTCCATGGAAATGTTCTTACCGAGGTATTAGGCGTGAAGAAGTACTGTTATATCGCCTACGTGTAGGACACAGTCGTCTGACTCATGGATATCTGTTGAATGTTTGGATTCCCCGCGTTGTAATCATTGCAATACCCTTTTAAGTATTCCTCACGTTCTTTTAAATTGTCCTGGATTTGATCATCTCAGACAACACTATAACATCCCCACGACATGGCGTCAGTCCTTGGGGATCATTCTGATGTCCTACACAGAGTTTTCAAGTTTATGCGAGAGACAGGTATCATACGCTATATTTGAGCTTGTTCTCCAGTTGTTAAGTCTTACGATCTTTTATTTAATATCATGTGATATTTTATATCATTTTATATTATGTTGTTTTATTTTTACAGCTGTCGATTTTATCATTTGTTAAACCGATGGCCATGTACACTCTTCGGCATTTTCTATTCTACTCCTAGATTTCTAGACGAGAAGTTTTTATTTAATACAATGAAGATTTTTATATCTTCAGTTTTAATATGATTTATTAACAGCTACGTTTAGACGTGACTACGATAAGGGGTTTCCCAGTATCGGGACGAGCGTAATCCACGGTACAGTTGCCGCCCATACAATTAATTTTGTCCTATCTTATATCTGGGACGCTGTCAGGTGTTAGAGATGAACAAATTTGAAATAGAACCAAACATTTTATGAGGAGATCCGGTAAAAGAAAAATCAAAGTGAGATCCGCTTGCGCCATGCCAAAGAGAGAAGTGGAGATTCGTGATGAGTATATAGAGAAGACCGGTCTTTATTGTAAGACGCTGTCAACAAAGAATTGTTCTTGACACGTTTGAAGGAATAATTTCTCGAATGTAAACACTGTCATAAAATGGCTTTTGTTCTTCATTAAAAGAAAAGATACTTTTCACCCTTTCTATAACATATTCATACACATTATCACGTATGTTTATCCTATATCCTGTGTATAGTATAATTATTTTATTTGCGTATTCTCTTTGGTTTTTATTCTTCTGATTTAATTACAGTGGCATTGTCATGCACAGTGGTGCCCACAAGTAGAAGATTAAACTTTAAATTCTCTTGATGAAAATCTAATTAATCTATTATTCTCCGAGACAGACCTCCGTAAAACGTATTCAATCCTCCAGAGCCCTCGTAACTAGCGGCGAAAGCATGAAAGATAAAAAGAAAGGAGTTGAAAGGAGTTAAGAGATAGGAGGACGTTGTCGGTGCTTCAATTAAATCTTGGATATTCATCACGTCCTTTTGTAATTATTATCATTCCAGCAGCTTTCTTTTCTCTGCTTTGATGAAAGATTTAAAACTTGTATTTTTCTTCTTAATAGCTGCAAAAGCTAAATTAATACTAACGCCAAGTTCTGTGACATTACCATACTTAAATTATAATATTGATGCCTTGTTGCACAATCTCTTTTACTTCCATCACAAACATACGTTGTAATTAGATAGAATGTTCTTGGAAGCATTTTGAATCTTTTAGATAATCTTACAACTAAGATAATTTTGTAAATAAAATCTTTGTATTCAGATCTTAATAAATATTTCATAGATAACAAATAATTTTCCAGTCCAGTTGTCTCATGGAGCATCGGTGAGACTATAAGTTCAGATAATGAGAGGCTTATTTACCTACTAGTTATATTTTCTTCGAAATATCAGCTGAGTTTTTCTGATAAATCTTATCATCCAGCGCATACGAATCTTATCATCCAGTCCTTTCAAGTGTCAGAAACAGAAGTTTTTTTTTTTTTTAAGTGCTAAAGTTACTCATTTGTTCGTTCTCTCTTCTCTATGAGTCTGATTTAACGTTACGTCGTGACAATCATTTTCTATTGGAGAACTCTGGAGATGAAAATGTTACGTAATACAACTATGTAGATCCTTTGTGAGCTACACTTAGAAATTCAAGGCTTATTTATCCGTGAATCGATAAATAGTAATAGAGAACCAAAAACAATAAATTATATTTGGAGCTCTTCACAAATGAAACATGTTTACACTATTCTCGAACTTCTATGATTGAAATACGTTCCATTTTCTTCAATAAGTGGGTTATTTTAAATGATATGACCTTTTAATATGTTCGTTCTTTTTGTGCTATTCTCGTCCTCGTATCGAGAAAAACAGCGTTGTTTTGATTTAAGGTGAATCTGTTAATATTCATTGACCTTCGTCTTGCCGTCTAATTCAATCTTCAAGTAAACGTAATTTAAGTTGGAGAAAACTCTGGTACTTCAAAGCAAGGTTTGATTGATTATTAACATAACAAAGAAAAGAATGATTTAATGACTAGTCCCAAAACTTATACATATTCCACCTTTATTTTTCTATGTAGTTACCATAGCTTTCTAATCACTGTGCGTACCGACGAATAAGCTTTTCCATATCCGCCGTCATTGAATTCGGCCAATTCAAAATGGCCGTTTTCAGCTCCTGGCTCTCGTAGATAAAGTAAAAACCCTTATAACAAAGGAACGCGTGAAGGCTCTACTGGAAGGAAAATCAGAAGTAACTTGTATGTCAATTGGACATGTCAAGCAGCAGTATTTGGGCACGTGTTGTCGTAAAGGAAACCGATTACTGATATCAGCGCCCCACACGGTGGAAAATTTTAGCAAAGGAAGGCAACTTGACTACCTGGAAATTTCCAGTATCTCAACTCAAGAAACAAAAATGAAAATTATTTAGTTTTCATGAATGCTGAGAGTAAAAGATAAAATGAAGCCCCAAATGGAACGCAAACAGTAAGAAGTCCAGCGTCTTACTGGACCAAGCTGCCAGTCATAAGTGAACACTAGAAGGAAACAGTACAGTGGGTCATAAATGTGTTGTCCGCATTGAGAAGACAAACTCTGTTACTTCCACAACTTGTGTCAGGCTTCAGTCATTACTCGATTTGCCAATTTAGGAATCGGAATGCCCATTAACAGAGAATATTTCCAATTTCTGGGAAAGTAAATGATAAGCTGATGGCAGCAAACACGTGATCTGCATTTTGTTTCAATACGAACTTGTTAGAACAGAAAACCGAAATTCAAATAACGCAAGAAATTTCTCAAAATTACTTTAGAATAACCTCTCAAAGTATATCAATGTATTTTGGAATCACCCTGTATATGGAAATAAATATCAGAAAATGAAGAAAAATGGAACCACTGCTCCCCCTTATTCCCCTCAATCCCAGGCAACACGGCAAACATACCAGAAACTATTCTTTGTACGTATTCTATGTACAAAAGTAGTCGTCAATCATTTTCTTTGTTTCTCATCTGTATCCCTACTGTAAGCAAATTTAACGTACAAAGAGCAAACATATTTTGTTGCGAATGAAGTGAAACTACTTTTTGATGTTAAAGCAAATAATAATCTATATTATAGTTACTAAACTTTCAGTACAATTACACAGCTTTAAAGCGTACTGCCGGGTTTGCTAGAATGGGAATACATGGGGTAAAACGCCCACGGGCCATTAACCCCGAGGTCCAGTGGGCAAATCACCCCGATGTCAAACATGACAGTTTCAGTTCATTCGACTTCCAACACTGCATGGTATGGCGTCTACCTGCTATCGCATCAGAACAACAGAACCCTACTTTGTGCAACGCACATTCATTGGATTCGCTAATACAGCAGTGTAATCATTCTGTCGCCTTAAATTTGAAACGTTCAAAAAGCATTACAAGTAAAAATGATGTTCTTAACACATTTAAATTAGCCTGCATCTCTTCACTTTCTTCACACAATCACTTTTGGTGTCACCTTCGTCTTCCATATAATTGCACCTTCACTTAATCGTATCATTGTTGCCACATCATATTCCCTTCCGTGTTTTTAGGGGGTGGGCATTTTCCCCCACTGGGCATTTCACCCCCACTTACTTTATAATTTGTACTAATAACTTATTCCGAATTTTTCGAATAAATATACCAGACCAAACCTTTTTGCCCCTTCTTTTGTCACTTTTTTTTAATTTAGCATCTTTTCCCTATGAAAATTGCCCCTAAAAATCCTAACCTTAATAATGATAAATTTCCGTTAGATTAATTCGTTTCATAATAGTGTCGAATTAAATTGATTTATGGCATAACTTAGTGGCGATTTATGTAACAAATTTACATTTGGATAAACTCACTCAGTAAAACCTTTTGTAACATAAAATGTTGAATGACATTTAGATTCCAAAATGATTGAATTGACTGCAAAACGAGATTTAATGATTATGTAGAGAAGGACATTTTTCAGTAATGATTGTTCCTCAAAATGACACTTAATAAAACTTTTGTAAATTGATTTCTCAAAAATAGGGCAAAGTACTTTGATGAAATTTCGGGATAAAACCCAAATATGTTAAGGCCTTTCTTGTTAAAAAATTTAGATTTTTAAAATTATCTTCTTTTGAGATGAATGACCTTTAACTTTATAAATTTTACACACATGGCTGTGTTTAGACATTATTGACCGAAAAGAAGAACACTTAATTTCAAATCTAATAATATAGATATAATTAATTACCTGTTAGTGGAGACAATTTGTAAAAAAAGTTGAAAGCGGTACAGCAAAATTTAGGTTTACTTTTTGGTGATCAAAAATTGCACAAAATAAAAATATATGCGCATTTTGAAGGCTATATTTTGTAACTTTTTTTGTTATCAGAATTAAATAAAGTTTTACTGAACTTAAAGCTTGTAGCTTAAATAAACTGTCTTTGTGTCATTTCAATATCTCTTACGGAACTCGAGTTATTCGAAAAGGCAGTTAGAAGTCTGATATAAAAAAAATTCATGACTGGCTTCCCCTTTCCGCCTTCATCTCTTTCTCCCTGTTGGTGTAAAGAAATCGAAATTTGTTTTTATTAGTTTGAAGTACATATGATCTTTATTTATGACCTTTAGGCATCTATGGCTCAGGCCAGAATAGGGGAGGTGAAAAGATTCTGGGAAGGTGTCGACCAGGCCTGTGTTGATGATGCCATCCCGGCATTTGCCTGGTGTGACTGAGGAAAAAACGCTGAAAACACCTCAGTGAGGCTGGTCGGCCGCTGGAATCGAACCCACGATCTCCCGAATGCTACGCCAACGCTCTACCACTGAGCTACGGCGGCTTATGAATAATATATATTATTATTTCCACTCTTTTATTCTTTAATTGTGTGGCAACCTATTATCTATGAATCTTGCAAAAATTGATGGAACTACTCTTGTATGTTTTGGGACATATTGTTCAGTTAATATTATGCATCTAAATATTTTATCTAAGAGATACGTTTTCTGCATATGAATGTAGTTACAATTACAGAAAGACTAATTTCGAATTATGAACATTTTAAACACGATGTATGTCAGATTTTGTAATAAAGTGAGTGTACTGCATTTACCGAGAATAAAGACGAGACAAATGTTATCATATAACGGATTTAATGATAAACTAGGAACATACATAGTTTAGAACATCAGAAAAAGCGAAACGGTGAAGAAGTAAGAAAAGGAGTTAATTCGTGAAAATCCATAAAAAAAAACAAAATGTTTATACTTGGTAACAAGGGTATATCGATAAAATTTAACAAGAATAGCTACAGTAGTTTTC
>JAGDQP010008846.1:0-35796 GCA_022664845.1 Lepisma saccharinum | reverse complement strand
TGTGTGTGTGTGTGTGTGTGTGTGTGTGTGTGTGTGTGTGTGTGTGTATGTGTGTGGTGTGATCATAGAGAGAAGAGCCAATCCCATGAAGTTAGCGACAAGCCTGGAACCTTTCATCGATCTTCAAGCCGCCAATTTTCAGCACAGAACCTGTGGAGCATATTGATTGACCTTTTTTTCTGTCCTTTTTTTCTTTCGTTTTATCCGATAGCTATTTCTTTTCTTTTGAACTCTTGTTTCATTTATGAACTTCAGTAGCGTCACATATTTCCTCACCGTCTGCATATTGCCTGGCAACCAGAACTATGCATGATCCTTTGGAAAGCCGCAACGAAATCCATGCTTGTTTGGAGTTTGGACACTGCTGCAATTAACGTGCGGAATATACTAAACCCATGTAACCCTTGTAGTATCTCAGATAATTCATTCCTGATGTGGTATCACTGTAAATATAAACTATATGTCCCCCCTACTACTTTGTCGAAACATAAAAGAGGAAAGAAAACGGAAGAAAGATAAAGGGAGAGGAAGAAGGAAAGAAGATAGTGAAAAGATGAATGAAACAAATCACCACAAGTATCTTTCTTTTATTCTTGCTTTGTCCATTATAATTTATTTATTTCCTTTCGTCTTTTAATTTCACCTACATGATTCTAATCCATTGTTTCTTTACGTTTCGCTGCTTATTTCTTTAATCTTTACAAATAAATAGGTAGAAGATGAACCACTGTTTTTTAACAAAAGAAAAATAATAAAAAATTAACCATGTTGGTATTAGTAGGGAGTTCGATTTTCTGTTAGCGAAAATTTATCTATGCAAATTTGTTGGAATATTTGTATTTTAAAAATGAATAAAAATAGCACGGATTTTAAAACAAAAAAATAACAATGTACAAAATGTCTTCTTCGAGCATTTAGAACCAATCTGTACAAACAATTGCTCTATCATTCTAGCGATAGATCCTATATCTCTTATATCTGGGGTCAAATACTCACGGAGACCTTTTCATAAAATGGAGGAGGAGCACAAATGCCTTAATAAATATATATTATATTTATAATAATTATATATTATATTGTAATTACGTCTTGATTTAAGATAGAGATTTAGTTTTACCTCATATAATGGTGAACAAAGAATGATAGTAAGTCCAGAAGACACACTGACGATCGTATTAGAGAACAACAAATTTATCCGAATCAGAAATAATAAAATTCTTGGACGTAGATTGAACGACCCTGAATGGTTATTCAAATATTAACGAAGTGTTGGATTGTTTCTATAATATATTGTTCGAGCTTTCAATGGATATATTCTCTCCAAACGAATATTTAACGACAAGTTTCTGTGCAGTTTTACATAGAAAACTTTAAAAGATGCTAAACCATTTTCACGTATCTTAATTTTGAATCAGTATTTATCAAGGCGACGTCAATTTCCTGGTAGTAGAATGTGCAGTGAATACACAAGAGATGTTGCAATATGATACGACAGCTGCGTCAAATAACCCATATAAATGAGACATTTCGCAATACCACTTTTTGATCATTAAGTATACCATCCACCAATCTTCTCAATGTTTCGTTTTTCGCCATACATACTAATCGCACTTCTGTCTGTTTGCTCTTGACTAAAAGTATCTTCACAATAGACGATAAACTTTCCAGGTCTATGAAGCTTGCAGGTAATCTTATTACGTACAGTACATTCCTTGGTGTAGAAACTATTCACCAGTGGAATTGGCACATGAGTACTGTTCTGTAGGTTTACAACAAGCCACAAAGGTTCACCGAAAACCGATGAGAACTGTGTAAAGATGTCTAACAACACTCTTTCGTAGTTAGTAACTTTCACATGACCAATTTGGCATTACAACCAGCTCTTCTCCAGACAATCACTGATTACGGCTTGAAGATGATGTTTTACTCACGTCTGGAGTAGTATTAGCAGTGTGTCTGTTCATATGAACTGACTAAATTGGATTTATTTTCATCACTAATCGTAACTCACATCAATTCTTCTATCCAACTCTATTTGTATCTATTCTATCTATTTTTTTATACAGTTCACTTCTTCCTCTCCATGTTACTCAGAACCTTGTGGCTACGATCTTATTCTGTATGATTTCGTATCGATGTGGAACCCGTAATTTGATGGATTTATTGATATCAGGAGATAGTTTATTCGACAAGTGTTTCAGAATGACTGACATTTTTTTCCTTTCCTGTTAAGGAGTAAGTTGTAAATGTCTTCAATTCGGACAAACTCTAAGATGATGTTGACTAAACAGACCTCTTCCAATCCTTCTTGTTATTTCTCTTGTAAACAATGAATCGTCTTTATAAGTGTATATAATATGAAGATTCTGATGTTCCAGCAGTGCTTGAAATGCGTGTAATTTGACAATAGTAATGTAAGCTAGACACTATGATTATATGATACATCAGCTTTAGCTATTATGTTCATCTTCTCTATTAGCCCAGGAAATACGGGCAAAAAGAGCAAATGTCGGGAATAATTAAGGGAAAGCTGAATTTTGGCTAGTTATTACACCATTACTAAAGGTGCATTTTCCCCGCCCCTCCCACTGTGCTTCCCCCAACTACAAATTTACTGACTTTCAGAAATTGTATTATATCTCCATAGCCAATAGACATAACAATATGATTATTTTTTTTTGTAATAATTCCTAGATGGCAGGCTACAAAAATGGTTATCATATGTTTTGCACTATTGATAGTAGGTTTTCCGTAATTTAGATCCAAAGGGCAAAATAAGAATATTTTGCTTTCAATATTTACACTTTTTGCGGTGTATCTTGATTTAAACTCACAATATCAGAAACATGTTCGAAATAAAAGTTGTTACCTGTTTCATAAGCTTTAAAATGATGTATATATCAATATGGCTGACCAATTACTATGTTAGCTAGTGAGGTAGTAATGACGCGCAACAACGCGCGAACAATGCTTGTGCTCTATCCCCAATAGGTAGTTGTGACTTCTCGACGATTATGACAACTTGTCTTTGTTGTGAAATGGCAAGTAAAATAGGCGATGAATTGGTAGTGTATTTTGACGGCCTTTTATGTGATATATTACGTACCCAGATAGCATGCCAGCTTGCAACAAGATTATCAGGCATTTGCTTCCAGCTTGTTTTGATATTGTGTTGAACTTAAACAAACTTGTTGGAAAAACAAGTGGCTTAGTTGTTATAACGAAGCTAATTCAAGCTTGTTGGAACCAGCAACTATGCGAGGAATCTTGTCACACTTCAAATTTATTTGATTTTTTCGTTGCGCTTTCATTGTCGTCTCAGTGCACTGAAGTTCCATCACGTGCCAGACCTATTTCGACGGAGTCTAATTTTCGCCAATTACTAGACGTGTCTGTCATCTGATGGATTAAGTAAAAACTATGCTTCGAATTCAAACTCGGGCTTGTGATTCCGTGGTCTAATGACTACAGTATCGGATTTGTGTGCCAATTGCCCTCGGCTCGATTACTATCCAGAACAACGTTTTTATTTTTGTAAGAAGTACAATTTATTTTCCTTTCTTGTCCTGGCAAGGATACCTCAACCTTGATTTCTGTAAACTAGAGTGCTTGATGCGACATTGTTTAAACATTTTGGCTTAAATTGCTAAACCTGAATCTAGTCATCATGCCACTTGTCAAAGTAAGCTTGATTAACTTTTGAGTCAGCTCGCAATTCTTATGTGGGTACTGGAATAAAAGAAGGCACTGCGAATTTTAAGCTATTTCTTTGCTCACGAAAAGCAAATAAAACCTCAGAGAATCTATTACGATAAGATTAGTCATATTTCTATTAGTTGGAAATTAAATTTAGTTGGTAATTTTACTTTTTATTATAACTTACCTTTGAAGATGTATTGTCAATTGAGTGTTGTAGGTTATATTTATTATCTTCTAACAGAGCGTGATCGTTGTAAAGAAACTGTCAGGATCTTGTGAAAATTTGCGTAGCGGAATCAATGCATTAAAATTAACAAATTCTTACTTAACTCTTCTTACAATAAAAGAAGAATGGTTGATTTTGATTTATTGTGTGCTCGTAGTGGGATATAACTTGAAAGTGAAACTATAAGCGTGAAAAGAGAATTACGGAAATGATTGAAGTAAATTTGAAACGAAACGATGGACTGCATGAAAAGTTGAACGGAGAGAGAACTGTTCGGGTTTACAGTTCATCCTTTCTCCTACCCTATTCCGGTCGGAGCCATAGATGCCTGAAGGCCATAATTCAATTCAACATAGGTGGATCAAATGTGATGATGATGACTAGCTGAGTTTTCAACTTTGATCTGCTGTGAAATACAATGGCGTGAAAAGAGTACTAGGACGCACATTTATACATTATAGTGGTATTATGTATATACATCGATTCGCTCTTTTCATAGTTACTAATAAGATTGTTCATGAAGCAATTCCATGCAGATTGCTTGTTTAATCCAACAAGCTACATCAAATTAAAGGGGTAATTATATAGTATTTATATAGTGAGTTGTTTTTTAAAAGTACCGACAGTTCTTAAGTTCATTGTAATTCTCAAGCACGTTATTAAAGACACTTCCACCATTTTTCTTTGGGTACTAACACAGACGGATATATTCAAAATTGAAAGAACCACGCTGAATTCGTTGAACCTTTACCTGAGTGTTAATACTGGTACTAGGTGTAACACATTTGATCCCTTCCATAGCATGGAAAATATTTCAATTTTGCATCGGGCAGATATTTACATCTGTGTTATCAAACACATGCTGATGAAACCTTTCACTATTTTGATCGTACTTCATTGATGAGAGAAGTCATGTAAACATAAGTTTCATGGTATGATGCGCAGACTCCAATGGACGGTAATAGATTGAATAGTTATTTTGATCCATATAATCGGTGAAGGGTTAATACTAGACTTGTTTGCATGAGTGACAGGAATAATCTTGGTCTTACAGTTGCTGCTATATCATGGTTTACCACAATGCACTTCGTATTAACTATCTGTGATTCAGAAGCATTCTTCTTTGTCGTTACACTCTCCATAAATACCTACGTAGAATGAGGTTTTTCCCGTCAGACTTGCTATCAATGAAATCTGTGTATATAGGTGTATATTTCAGTCATAAGCCATCCTCTGTATGCCTTCACGTATGATGTCGGCTGTATCTAATACTATCCTTAACCGTCCACTAGCAGTGTCAGTCTTCCTGTATATCACTGATACATAATTTTATGAGCCGTGTTCGATAAGCAGAGTACATTTCTCCTTCCAGAAATATTTGAAACAATTATTTATTTATTTATTTCGCCTTATTTATTATTCGCCTTACTCACAAAACCTTTTCTTCCACTCGACCATAAATATACACAGCACACTTCTTTTTGTGAGTACAAATAATATAAAAATAACATATAGCAAAAATAATAAACTTAGTACATCACAACTACCACACAAAAATACCCCCATATATATATATATATATATATATATCACAGTTCCCTACTTTAGAATATCTTGTAATAATAGGAGAAGAAAAAAGACGTAGATCAAATGATGTATATAAAACCCTGGAGCAAACCTTGCTCGATTCATTGCCTGGTGAGGTATATAATTATTAAACAGTTTCTCAACAAGTATCCGATGGTAATAAAAATTTCCCGATACTTAAAACGTTATTAAAAATATTTGTTTGTATATGACAGCCATCTTCTTGACCAGATACAAGTGTAAAAATATATTTTAATTCATTCAGAGTGTACTGGCATTCGTCACTCTTTTATATGTAATCACATAACATACAAAATAAATCCCCCTGTTTCTATTTTGTTCGATCCACGAGTTCTCCAATTGGTTTAATTTTTGAAGATCTCTGGAACCGTTTCCATGGCACTGTACTTCCGGTACCACAAGATTACTCACAATACGAAGCCTAGCCCTTACCCTTTCGTCCCGCTCATCATTTCGTAATTCACATTTCTTGATAAGATTTTCTCTAATTGCTAAAGTTACAACCATATGAAAACACTTCTTGTGCTCTCATGCAGTTTTAATTCCACAAATGAAGCAATTTCTTTTTAAATCGAATGTTGCTTCTGAGGTCCTTAAAAAGTCGAAGATGTTGAAAAATCAGATGGATTATCGGTCTGCATTGATTTATAATCAGCTTTGATACTAGTATGCCTTGTATAGTTCTGCCTGCACACGCTGTGAACCCGAATAGTACCTTCTCCTTTCAACTTTTCGTGCAGCTTATCCTTTGATTTCACACTAACCTCAATAATGTCCATAATTCTCTTTTTACGATTACAATTTCTCTTTCAAGATATTTCCCACTAAAAGCACAATAAATCAAAATTAACCATTCTTCTTTTATTGTATTTCTAATAAATATGTAATTTTCTAACTTTAATGCATTAATTCCGCTACGTAAATTTTCACAACATGCTGACAAAGTTTCGTTAAAATGGTAACCGATTACTACGCTCTGACAAATATATATATATATATATAAATAAATATATATATATATATAACATACAATATTCAATTGAAAATTCCACATTCTCAAAGGCACACTAAAAACAAAAATTACCAACTAAAATGTAATTTCCAAATAATAGAAACATGACTAACCTTATCGTAATAAATTCTATGAAATTATATTTTCTTTTGCTTAGTACAGAAATAGCTTACACTTGAAGTACCTACTTTCTTTCTCTTTTTTTCACTACCCACACAGCAATTTTGACGTGACTCAACCTTGTTGCAAGATGGGTACGTGATATATCACAATATCATTTTAAAGCTTATGAAACAAGCAACAACTTTTATTTCGAACATGTTTTTGATATTGTGTTTTTAAAACATGCTACACCGTATAAAGTGTAAATATCCCTATTTTGCACTTTAGATCTAAATCACGGCAAAACTACTAGCAATGGCGCAAAACGGTTGATATCCATTTTTGTAGCCTGTCATCTAGGAATTATAACAAAAAAAAAGAATCATATCGTTATGTCTGTTGGTTACGGAGATAATACAATTTCTGAGAGTCAGTAAATTCTAGTTCAGGGGGATTGGGGGGCAAGCATAGTTGGAGGGGCGGGGACTTTTGGGAAAATGTACCACTAGTAGTGATGTAACAACTGACCAAAATTCAGATTTCTCCTAATTACTTCCGACATCAAACTTTTATTTCCTGGGCTATATGTATTTTCACTGTCACCACGGTAAACTTTGATACATGGTGACCTGGTGAAATCGTGTAATTTAGCAAACATTTCTTCTTCTCGTATTTTCTTCTTTTCTGCAAGTTAGTAATACAGAAAATAAGCGTGACCTCCTGTTGGTAGAGAGGTTTACACGCTTGCTTTCTGGACGCGCGAGCACGGGTTTAAGTTCTGCGGAGGGAGATTAATTGAACTTAGTGGTTCGGGAATCACTTTATCGACCATTGTAGCTCCTGCACTTAGAAACCCACTAGCTCGTTTAGAATGTTAAAAACAATTCAATCAGATAACAAAAATATATGAAATTCATCACATTTGTTATCTTGATTATTTATACCATTACATAATCTACGAGAGTGACCTGTATTCTGGAATGTTGCCCGAGATCATAACCACAGCTTACATTACTAACTTTCATGCATCTGCTTAAATCAACCCAGACTAAATCCATCTGATTAAATCTTGTTTAAAACGATCTAGTATATTAGTGACTTGAATCTCAAATATTATGTTAAATATTCAACATTACATTAAAAGCAATCGTATCCTTTCTTATTTGGGAACCAGGTAAGTTCCTGACATTGTTACACCTACGCAATCCATACTGCACTCTATCCCAGAATTCATTTATCTTCATCAATTCAATTAGTTTTACCTTTTATAAAAGTTTACTTATAATATCTCTCATAATTAGGGTAATTACCTTAATCCTTCATAGTACCATATTTCTTGTAAAAAAGAATACCCCAATCATTAGTTTCGGACTAGTGTCTAACCGTTTTCATCCATTTTAAATATTTAATCTTTATATTCCAAATGTACACATTCTAATAACATTATATAATATACCATTATGGTTAACATTTTCAACACACCTTATTTTTATCTCTCTCTCCTTCCCTCTCTTTCTCTCTCTCCTTCCCTCTCTTTCTCTCTCTCTCTCTCTCTCTGTGTGTGTGTGTGTGTCTCTGTCTCTATCTATCTAGGTAGATTGATGTGTGTATGCGTGTAAAAACATGTGTACACTGTATGGCAATATTTGTCGTTAAGTCCGCTTGAAAGGTTCTTACTAACTGTAATTCTTGACAACTCTGTTAAGGCAAATAGTCACGTGGCTGTCCATCTTTATAAAGTCTTCTCGTTTCTCTGAGAGAATAAATTGAAGCCAAGCAGCAGCCTTCGAGCATCAAGACTTAATTGAAACTTCCTTCCTCTGACCTCTTCTGCATTGATTGCTGTCAGCTGCTCCTTCATCACATTTTGTATTACTACAACACAATGGATTCCACCTACCATAAAATTGTTGATTATTAACGACTTGTTTTTCACAACTATATGCTGTACCCTGTGATAGAACTTTTTTTTAAAAAGAAGAAAGACTTGAAGAAGAATCAACAACACTTCGGTCAATGTCCGATTGTAACTTTCTCGATCAGTTTATCTTGAGATTTAAAGAAATAAAAGCTCTTCTTTTAATTGTATTTTCAGAATCTCTCATGTACTCGCCAGTGTCGTTAGATCAATGTACTTTATTTAAACTAATTTAATAAACTGAATTAACATTTACAATTGACTAGTTTGATAGACTATTCGGGAAAACAAATAAAAAATGTAATGGCCATGGTATTTGTTATAAATTAAATATCATATCCTCATTTGTTTCGTTGGCACTTAAAAAACAAACTCCCGAAAAAAAAATCAGAATACTTGATCTGAATAGCTTTATCCTGCGCCAGTTTTGTCCATCCACTGCAATCACACAGTGAAAGAGTGATAGATCTTGAAAAACCAACTCTGCATTACCCAGGTACTTGAAGAAAATTACGAACAAATTCAATCGGAATTACCTGGTTTCGAATCCAGAACTTCTTAATGGGGCTGTCAGTTTCCGTGGGCGAGGAAGTTAATGTTTAATGCGGTTTCTCGTTCACCACGATGATAAGATTGTACATCCTTGTATAAGAACTTAAATAACGCAAACGTATTAATTCAGTGTTGTTATCTTAAGTTAGCGTTTTTAAGATGCTTCTCTTTATGATGATAATTCTTTTATTTGATCTTTGTAAGATGAGGAAGATTTGCTTATTGTAGTTCTCCTGAGGTTTTAAGTACATGCCCGATACACGACGCGATTGCGCCCGTGTGCTATGGTACATACAGACAACATCGAATTTAAGACAATAGATTATTGTTAAAAATATTTTTATTCACTTATGAACATTTAGCGGCGTGAGTCATGTTTATCTAAAACCCATAAATAAATTCAAATTAGCATTTAAAAGCTTTGAGTATTAATTTACTCTCTAGGAATGGGGTATACAAAGTACTCCTGGAAAACAAATATATTAATATCGTTAGTTCTTACTATAATAATCTATCTGTTTATGATACAGCCTCTGGTTTCCAACAATGTGTTTCCTGTTTCATACACTAACAAAAAATACATAAAAAAATGTGTTTCATGCTTACCTAAAGTTATTACAAGACTTCACATACGACTGGATAAAAAACATCATACTTCTACATAATATATTTCCTACTTACGAAAGATGTTTCATGTGTAAAATAATGTTATTATAAGGCTTCACTTAGGTCCTCATAAAACATCACGTTTCTACATTGTACAAAAATTGTTTTATGTGTAAATAATGCTATCATAATGCTTCACGTACGACCGGATGAAACACCATGCTTATATATACATTTCCTACTTACGAAAGATGTTTCTTGTGTAAAATAATGTTATTTTAAGGCTTCACTTAGGCCCTCATAGAACATAATGTTTCTATATTGTACAAAAATTGTTTCATGTGTAAACAATGCTATCATAATGCTTCACGTACGACCGGACGAAACACCATGCTTCTACATATATTTCCTACTTACGAAAGATGTTTCATATGTAAATACTATTATTATAAGACTTCACGTACGACTGGATGAAGAAACACCATGTTGGTGCGTCTATGTCGTACTTACTAAAAATGCTTCATACGTATTTAAGTAATATTTAAATGTACATTTTTCACTGATTTCTGTTCTATACGTAAGATTCGTATAATATGTTTCTCTGAGTGTAATAAAAATCTACTTCTTTTCGTCAATGAGATCTTTCACAGACTTTTCTTCTTCCAACTCGTTAGAAAAGATGATGAGTTAAAAACCAGAGACTCTTACTTCTCCAGCTTTAATCGTTGTGATTAAAAGTAACAAAATTTGAAAGAAAATTTGGAGAGAAACGTAAGTTTCTTGTAATGTACAGAACATAGATGTAGCCAGGCATTTCTTTCTGAATGAGTTGAAGAATTTTGGACATCTTCATCTCCGCTCGACAGCTCCTCCCATGCGCAAACAGACAGCATGTACTTGTAAGGGGGTAGAGAGAGGTTTAGTGATTTTTTTACCAGTTCAATTGTCAGGCATAAATTATGTTGACGTTGTATATTGATATCGCTTAAAGCCCCTGTGCTGTGACCTTCACGGCTTATTTTTCTGCTGAAATCGGTCAGGTTGATTGAACAGTGGGAAATGATGGAAAGTTTATTACGAGATTTGAACCAAGCAGAAAAATCATGGTTGTAAATGTGTGATAACAAACTACAGACTCTATACTTAATTTCTCTATAAATAATCAAACAAATAACGTTTGTCTTATCGACGCCTGAATATTGTATTGTTGTATCTCCATAGGAGTCCCTATGAAGAGCCAACAAAAGGATTGTATTGTCGTATCTCCATAGGAGTTCCTTTGAAGATACAACAAAAGGATTGTATTATCATATCTCCATAGGAGTTACTATGAAGATACAAGAAAAGGATTGTATTGTTGTATCTCCATAGGAGTTCCATATGTGGAAAGAGGAAACACGCTTTGTGAAACAGGTTAAGGATAATATATCTTGGGAACAAGCTATTGAAATATTGTTGCCAAATATTTATTCTTAATGTGCAGTAGAATGTTGCCTTTATTGTTATTCGGTTTAGACTTAAATTAAATTAACAATTACAACACCTGAATATTTATCACCTGCGCCAAAGACATTGATATAACATGAGTCAATTCAATTCAATTGTAAAAACTGAATATTTACAACTTCTTTTAAACATTTGTACCTATTCAGTATCTCGTAAATAACGTTTTGTACCCTCAGAGAATTAAATGCATCATAAACGATTACATCTCAGGCATATCATGGGCTTCGTTCAGATGGTTGGCAACACACAGAGATTCAAATAATAATAATAGATGTTATGGATATATATAATAATTTGAGCAAGTATGAATAATTTGAAGTATTTTGCAGCGTTATTATTTGAATGAATTAATTATAATAACCCCTTTACCCTATTCCAATAGGACGTCTAGGTAAAATGGTCAAGGACTATTACCGTCCACCCACTGAGATATGAAATTGTATCTTGAACAAGAAAGGGTGGGCGAGATGGGATAGAAATGAGACAAGAGCGGAGAAAGGAATTCTTTTATTACTTGCAAATGGTTGTTTGAATACATCTCGGCCGTCCTCCCGTATCTCCTTGCTGTTTCCAACTCCCGCATGCTTCTATTATTGCAATCTTGTCTCCACCCACGCTAGAAGCATCAACACGCAAAAAAGGACGATGGAAGTTATTATGAAGTAGAGCCCACATTTTACTGCTTCGTTGTGTGTTCGCTCTCGCAAATGTTCTCTCGCCTATACAACCCGAGCACGCTGTCATCTGTTTTCTGGTTACGTTCGTATCGATTTTCTGCGACGTTTGTCGTCGTTCGTCCCTGTCCTGCGCGCTTTCACGAATCTCCCGCACCCCACTTTTTGTTGCCAAATGCCCCCGGACAAGCGGCGGAGGTTCTGCTAACGTCATGTATGTAGCGGCTTTCATCTCCTGTTCTCACTCTTTTTTATTTTCTGTATCCTTTTGTTCTATATATTTTGCCGTCTCCAATCTGTGTGCTGGGACGTTTCTCAATCATTGCAGAGGAGAGTAGATGCATTACAACCACTAAGACATCAGAATATTCCACGCTTTACAGGAAGATGACATATAGTTGTTATTTTATACACGAATTTGATCCACTCCGATTTTACATTAAAAGAGCTGCATACTTGTAGGATAATATACACTGTCTGGATTGCTCTGTAATTACCTAATTACATATATTTACTAAGTAATGAGTTAATAGTTTATTTGTGGCCTGTCTGTCTTAAGTTTGCCTAACCATCTCACTTCCAATTTTTTTTTTAATTTTGAAAATTGTTTGTCAAAAGATAGTTTATAAATTTTGAACAGTTCTTGGGATTGTACAGGTGAAATTCTGTGATATGAAGACCTTTGAAGAGTCAAATGGTGTAACAAAGAAATGTATTCAACGGTGTTATCTGTATTACACAACGCAGAAAACAATACTTTAATTATATGAAAACTGAGCATATAGGCTGAGAATTTGAATTTGAGTTTTTACCCTGCTCACCAAGACATACTAATGGCGACAAATAATTTCAGAGGTGAAAAACAAAAGTATATTAAATAGTTAAATTGACTGGTATTGTGTTGATTTAACACTGTAAACATTAACATCGGATTGAATTGAACAACGTTTAAACAGCGATTCTGTATTAGTACTCTTAACACGGTCTGAATTAAACTGCATGACCGGAGCACTAGCCTATGTTCAAAATTATCCTAAATTAATATTTGTACTCTTTTGTGCACAAACTATTAAATATTCTACCCAATTTCTGCACCTACAAAGTTCACAATATTAAATGAGCATATTTGCTAGCTCACCGAATAATTGAACGTCATCAGTGGAGATGCATTTTAATACAATATAGTGAAACCTTTTATTTTTGACTTTCATATACAAAAGATAAAAATTAGTATGAAAAGGATTATGTTGATTTTTCAGAAATAAGTGTGTCCTTCCCCCCTCCCCCCCAAAAAAACTGATAACTGTTTCCACAATACTCATTCTAAGTTTATATAAATAGCATTTAAATTTAATTAAATTTTAATTTTAGTAAGATATTCTTCCACAAGCACAAAAGCAAACGGTGCTTAGAAGTAGTCTCATTTCAAAAGGATCTTGTCCACAGGAAGTACAAATGTAGTAATGAGAGTCCACAGGAAGTCTCATTATGTCTTATCAAATTAGCAAGATTTTGCAATTGCAAAATGTCTCCAAAACTATTAAAAATTATTAGGAAGTACAGAAACAAAACTTCAATACAGACATTTACACAGATCCACACTGACCTTCAAAATAGTCACCGTTGACAGCGTAGCACGTCTGCCAACGTTCATAGAGCCGTTGAAAACGTTTGAAAAATGTTGGCCTTAGCAGACATCTCTCATAGGGCATCCTTTGTGACAGTGATGATCTCCTCGGAAGAATTACAGCGACGTCCACGTAACTTAGTTTTCAAGCGGGGAAAGAGATCGAAATCGCATGGTGCGAGATCAAGTGAGTATGGAGGATGTGGCAAAACGGTGATCTGCTGTCTTGCCAGATCCTCGTGAACAAGGACAGAGCAATGTGCAGGAGCGTTCTCGTGAAGCAACATCCAGTTCTTCCTGTGCCAAAGTTGAGGACGCTTACGGCGTATTGACTCGCGTAGGCGGCGAAGGATCTCCTTGTAGCGAGTCTTGTTGACAGTTGCTTCTTGTGAGGTGAATTCCATATGGACAATTCCTTGCGAGTCGAAAAACAGTTCAAGCATCACTTTCCCTTGTGACCTGTCTTGTCTCGGGTTGTTGCAATTTGGAGATGATGGCGATTTCCAAGTGACTGCTTGTCTCGTTGGTTGTGGATCGTACAGGAAACTCCATGTTTCATCTCCTGTTATTATCCGCTTCAGGAACGTTCCATCAGCGTCAGCACTACTGATCAGGTCCCCGTAAATGGTCATCCGCTCTTTACATTGGTCTTGTGTCAGAATGCGTGGCACACTGTGCTGGGTGACACGCGACATGTTCAAGTCATCCATCAGAATTTTGTGACACGTACCGTGGCTGATCCGTACTGCTGCTGCGATGTCGTCTACCGACTGGGAACGGTTAGCGCATGAGCTTGTATTGGGTCCACGCGCAGGAGCTTTACGTATTTTAAGTCATAGGAAGTGTCTGTGCCGCAATCTAATTAATAAAAGCAGTAACATTATTGTTTATAACAATGAAATAAAAACATGGTTTCCATGTTTTAAGTTAAAACAACGAGAAATATATAAATATTTTATATTTTTAAATTGTAATTTGGATTGTTTTAAATAGAAATATTTAAATTTAACGTTCTAAATTGGTTGTAATGTTTGTAGTAGTAGTAAGGCTATTAGTGCTACCAATCTATTTTACTCACCCCGCATCAACGGGCGGGTACTTAAGTTAGCATCTAATATTTCCCAGTTATTTATTTACAAAAGTAATAAACTTAACAAACTAAAACTTTTCGAAATACGTACTTTTATCTTTATGGTATTCAGAGCTGACAGAATGGAAAAAATAGGTTAAAAAAGACATTTTGTGGAGCATCGATATGAAAATGAACGTCTTATCTCTAGTAAACATAAACAAAATATACCGAGCAGCCGTGGCTCAGTGGTAGAGGATTAGCTTAGCATTTCGGGAAGTCCTAGGATCGATCCCAGTGACCGACCTTCTGACTGAGGACATACCAGGCATATGCTGGAATGGTAACTAGAAAATAAGTCCTGGTCGTCTACCTTCCAATATCCTCAATAAACAAAATATACATAGGTAGGAAATCAAACATACCCATTCTATACATCCCATTATCAGCTCAATTGTAGTATTTTACTAGTTCAGTGTGCCGTCGTTCTGGTGAAATAATAAATTATGAAAGCTTTCTTAATGAACACCATTTTTTTTTTACAATAACGTGACGAATTTTATTAACCAGAATTTCACGTCATATTTCATCCAATAACATTACGTTAGCTTTCTTTCAAACCACGTCTGCACTGACAGTATGCTTAAAACAGCTTTTACACTTTCTGTTGCCAGTTGTTGGTCGAACTGTTTTATTCCATATCTTTTTTTCATCTCACTATCATCGTTTTTGAGTCGTAAACACCGAAGCAAACTTTATGAATGGACGTCACTTCTAAAACGCTTCATATTTGCATGAAAATTACTTTGGTCATTGAATTCATTATACAAATCAATTGGTATAGAGAGCATCAACCAATTTCTTTGTTCTAGCCCAAGACTTGCTAATAGCCTCTAAACATGGAAAAGCAATTAGTAATGTATTTGTTCTGCTTAAATCAGATTCTTTCAGGTTGACTAAGGAATTGCACGCAGTTTCGAGCTCCACTACCGGATTTTCCTCGGTTTTATCAGGCAAACACAGTGCTGGTAACAAAACTGACGCTCTGGTTGCTGCTTTCTCATACCTTGACAGTAAAGATGATCGCTGAGGAATGTCATCCCTTAGAGGAGACGAACAAAGGATTAAATATATGAACGTTTTTTTATTGAACTCATAAAACAACTTTTTGAAGACATAGTTTTCTTAAACAACGGGTACTAAAAAGCAAAAAAAAAAAAAATACATGACTAAAAAGAAAGTATGGGGCGCGCTCTCATATACAGTCACTTTATAAATTCTTCAGTTGGTGCACCCCATACTTTTCTTTTTATCCGTACATAAACAAAATTATTTTTTACTTTTTGGTACGAATTGTTTAAGAAAAGTATGTCGTTAAGAAGGTTTTTTCGTATATATCTATATATATATTCTCGAGTTATTTCGGTGTTCTGATACTTTTTCTCAAGCTAATGTTTTATAACCCCAATCCTAAAGTGTTCTGCAAGCAGTCAAACGCAACATCGTTGCAGGGTAGTAGGCTATTTATTTTAGGATAAAGAAGTTCATATTAAAAAAACATTAAAATATACTTTTAAAATATATGAATATATAGAAATTTATGAAAGTAACAATAGAATATTGTATTGTCACCCAACTTACGTCGCTGTGGAAATTTTAATCATTGTATGACGTCGGGAAATGAGTTCAATTAACATTGCAAGTTTTATGCCACCACGATCCATTGTGAAATAAAGAGAAAGCATGTCAAAATCTGAAAAGACATATAGCATTTCATAATGTACAGCAAATCAATCATATACTAATCGTAGTGTTAGCTAAAGAAGGTATCAAGTTGTTAACTTGAATTAACCCATTACTTCGTTCTCTTGTTCCACTGGAAAGAATCCATCCATACTCTTTCTTCTGTCAAACATTCCAGTGTCTACATTTCCAATACTAGCGAGTACGTGTGCTAATTCCCTACAGTCAGTGTTCGTCTGTGTACTCGTTGCGGAAAATCCTCAGTTTGGGTTTAATTGACACATCTTGTTCACTGAATGCATATTGAGATAAATCGTGGCGACTTTCATTTCGTCTGTAACCTCTTAACATGATTGACATAAACACTTATCACAATACACATTTCCATGTTGTTATCATATCACCATACTTCACTGATTGTACCTCCATAGCTCTGTTGCGATACCAGCTTTTTTATTACTAAACGATTTTATTTAAGAAAAAGGAACAAAAATTAAATGTTGAGAGTTGAATAGCTTGTTCCGTCCACTTAAAATACAGAATATTTCTCGTGCTCGTCGCCGTTATTATTATTTTTTAGAGTGGTAATGTTTCTATCACATGGACATGTAGTGAACATCTTCACATATGTTACTTGTGAACGCTTTCAGGAGATTTATCTAATATTAATAAATAATGTTATTAATTAATTGGAACTTAAAAAAATACATCAAGTTTTAAATATGAAGTCAAGGATTGGAATGGATTATTGTAAAAATTCAAATTTTATTACAAATTTATTTTTTTAAGTCTGTTGCCGTCAGGTGTTTTCTTTTGCTGTCATTTACTGATGGATCGCGTTGTCACATCAACAAAATGAAACCTCTCCAACGTAGTGATAGGTGTTTCATTTCAGGTTTTCGAGGGATGTTATGAAGGAAGTTACGAAAAGGCGATGATGAATAAGTGTTGATTTCTCTTTCTAATTATATCTGACCTGCCGCAAATTACTTTTGTCGAATTTAAACTTTTAGGTCAATGTTTTACGGAAGTTGATATTGGGATAGTTAATGGAATAATTGCAAAATTTTATTTTTCACATGCCTAACCGAGTATTTATAAATGTTGATTTTTTTTCGGAACTCTAACTGCCTCACGCGAATTTCAGAGTACTACCCAACAGGGAGTACGCTTACGAAACTCGAGATTTATGCGTTAGTTATTGGAGGTACTTGGCGGGGTAATGGCAAAATTTTATTTTTTCTCGAAATTCCAACAGGCTCACCAATATTCATACCAAATTATTTCAGTTTTCTAGACTCGATGCCTGTGGGTTGAGGGTGTTATTGGAGAGTACTTAAAAGGGTAATTGCAGTTTTTTTTCGGTAATACCCCAGAAGGAAATGCATTTTCGATACACGGACTTTGCACGTGTTATTGGGGTACCTAACAGGGTTATTGTATTTTTTGTTCTTTCCAAGATTCCAACATGCTCTTGAATCTTAACTTCGAATTTTAACTTTCGATATCGAATTTTAACTTTCTGGTCAACGGGATATTCATTTTCGATACCTGGGAATCGGAGGTATTATTATTGAGGTACTTAAAAGGATCATTGGATTTTCTTTTTCGAAATGCGAATTGCGAACCTTTCCACACGGTCTGAACCATACAAGCCTAAAGACTATACACAAAAGTTGAATTCAATTCCAACCTGTCCACGAATATTTTTGGCGAATTTCAGCTTTCTAGCTCAACGGGAAGTGCATTTTTTAGACACAGAGGTTGGGGTGTTATTATGGTACTTGTTAGTGAGGTAATTTATATATTTTTCATATTTTTCTCAAAATTCAACCTTCCCAAAAAATTTCGTGCCGAATCTGAGCTCTTTCTCCCAAGGGAAAGTGCTTTAAAAACGGATGCAAGGGCAGACAAAAGCGTCAAGGATTGTATATACAAAGATTTTAATTTTTAAAGCATTCTAGAAAAATAAATAAGATCGCACTCTTGAAAGACAGTAGGTTGAAAGAAAATAATACATGCGAGGGGGTTTTCATGTTGTGTTAACAACATAATTCAAACTCTTTTATGACGGAAGTTATGACCTCTTGTTTAATAGTTAACCATAGTTTTTAGCCTTCATGAAACGGAAGATAAATGTTAGTATGAAGGAAGGATATGTTAGTTTTTTAGAAACAAGACAGAAGAAGCTGTAAGGAGATAGACGTGTCCTTCCAAAGAGCACCTCATATCTTTTTTTCGCCATATCAATTCTAATTTCATATAATTATCGAAATTTAAATTTTATTAAACATGTATCTTACTTTACCAGAGACGAAGATATAGTCTTCCAAAGGCGCAAAAGCAAACTACATATATGAGTGGTCTCATTTCAAGAGTGCCTTGTTCATAAAATTAAAAAAAAAATAAGATAATGGTATTACTGAGTTTCAAATGGCCTAATATAAAAGTAATTTACCAGAACTATAACGAATTTTACATTTTAGGAGGAAGAAATATGCTGAAGTGCCAAAAGTCATGGGATAGCGGGAAGAAACTAGTTGATGGCGCGATAACATCACGGCAAATCGGTCAAATGGCGAGAAGCAGCTGCAGTGTGGTCAGTTGCACTTCTGTGAGTGAAGTGATATGTCGTGTACCATGGTGACAGCAATTCGGCGGGAATTATCGGCGTTTGAGCGCGGGATGATTCTTGGTGTTACACGAATGGGGCATGCGATTTCGGATATCGTCCGGACATTGAACTTTACTCGCTCCACAGTGTCAAGGGTGGACCGTGAGTACCGCTTTGGAGGCATTTCAACCCATCATGGACAACGCAGTAGCCACCCACGGGTGCTGAATGAACGCCACCGGCGACGTCTGGGCAGACTCGTCCGGGCAAACAGACAAGTAACAGTGCGTGATCTGACAGCACGAATCAATGCAGGACGTCCCAGGAATGTGTGTCGGAGGTCAGTGCAGCGCAATTTGGTCTCCATGTGGTATCGCAGCCAAGACCTGTATGTGTGCCGCTACTAATCGCTGCCCATCGGCGGCGGCGACTCACATGGGCTCGGAAACACGTGGATTGGGTCTTAGAGGACTGGCAATGTGTAGCGTGGTCAGATGAATCAAAGTTTCCAATTAGTACGCTGGATGGTAGGATCCGGGGATGACACAGACCCCATGAGACCATGAACCCAAGTTGTCAACAAGGCACTGGGCAAGCTGGTGGTGGCTTCATCATAGTGTGGTACGTGTTTACCTGGTATGGTTTGGGTCCTCTGGTGCGCTTGAACCGGACATTGACCATTCAGCGCTATGTTCAGCTCCTTAGTGACCATCTCTAGCCCTTTATGGACTTCGTGTATCATGTCAGCAATGAGATTTACCAGGATGACAATGCGCCATGTCACCTTGCCGCAATGGTGCCCGACTGGTTTGAGGAACATTCTGACAACTTCCAACGCATGATGTAGTACACTAGATCACTGGACATGAACTCTATCTAGCACATGTGGAATATCATCGGACGGGCTGTCCGTGTTCCGGCCACTCCATCTGTAAGAACCACCGAATTGGGGACGGTAATCGAGACTGCATGGCAGCACATCCCTCCAACGGACTATCAGCGACTTGTCGCGTCCCTGCCATGTCAATTTGCTGCACTTCGCTGTGCTCAAGGGAGGCTCCACACGTTATTAAATAGGTATCCCATGACTTTTGGCACTTCCGTGTAGATTGTAATAACTTGTTATTTATATTGTAATATTCAACAATTATATTTCTAAAATGTGTTATATTTAATACAGTTACATTTGTTATATTGCTCTTACCATTTCCTGTTCCTCTTCTAAAGGTTACTTTGAGCGCTGGCTCACTGGTTAAAAGAAACGTCGTGTGATGCATAAAATGCTTTGATATATTTGTGCCTATTAAACTAACATTAGCCGATTGTAGAGAATGAAAGCTGAGTTCGCAATATTGTCAGTTCCGACGGACGGCAAAGATGCCTAGTTGCTGTACTGGAAAATAGTGTAACTCTTGTTCTTCTTTTAAGGAGCTGCTCTTATATGGATCTATTTACAATGGGCGAGAAAGATCGCGGATTTTTATGCGTCTTGTGTTCTGATGAGCATACTCTGGAAACCCGGGATAGCATATATGCTCCTCCGTTTACTAACACACATTGACCTGACGTCAATTTTCCCAACTGCATATCATTTCCTAAGCTAATTAGGCTCGAAATGTATGAGACCGAAACCAAGAAGTGGGATCTACACATCTTTAATGTGTTCCTTACTCCTACAACTGATAACTCTTCGTATCACGATGCTAACATAATGTTGTACTCTACTCCACAATTCTTCCTAATGTTGCCATGTCTGCATTGTTTTAGTATTACCTACCCCTTCAAACCATCAGCAACTTCACCCTGGGTGACTCTTTTTCATAAAGTTTTATGTAAACTTAGATGTAGACGATGGCTTTTACAAGGTGTGATAAAAAATACTGTGAATGAATTTTAATAGCAGCAAATGCTGACACTACATCCATTTGAAGTATTAAGTCCAATAACCTGATACGTTGAAATAGTCAGTGTCAGGTTTCAATAAGCTGGTACTTGTCAGTCGGCTTCCAGAGCCTGAAGACTGAGATCGTTTTTACCGTGTCTGTCGCACATCATGGAATTCAAACAACGCGTTAACATTAAGTTTTGTTTTAAGTTGCAAAAAAGTGCCAAAGAACCTCACGAAATGTTAAAATCAGTGTATGGAGATAATGTGGTGACACTGAAGACTGTTTACAAGTGGTATGAGCGATTTAAAAGCGGAAATGAGTCGGTTCTTCAACTAGCAACGGTCGGGACGCCCTTTAACTTCAAAAACAGACGAAAACGTGCAAAAAGTGGCAAAAATGATTCGTTCAAACAGGCAATTAACTATTCGAGAGCTTACCGAAGAACTGAACATCTCGTACGGGTCCTTGCAAATCATTTTAACCGATCATTTGCAAATGAGACAAGTGAGTGTGAAATTTGTTCCCAGACTTTTGACTGGCGAACAGAATGAAAATCACACCTCGTTTCTGATCCAGGAGTTTTGGTAAAAAAAAAAAGGTTCCTGTCTGTCAGCATCCGCCTTACTCTCCGGATTTAGCAGCATGCAACTTCTAGCTCTTCGCTAAAATAAAAACCGTGCTACAAGGAAAACGTTTTGACACAATTCCCGATATTGAGAGGGCCACGACGGAGCATCTGAAGGCACTTATGAAAGAAGCCTTCCAGAAATACTTCGAATCATGGAATCAACGTTGGGATAAGTACATAGCTAGCCAAGGAGAGTATTTTGAAGGAGAATAATTTAAATTTGAGGTAACTTTATTACTTTGTTCGTAATAAAATTATTCGCGGTATATTTTTATCATATCTCGTATGTTTATGCTGTTCTCTGATTTATTTGCATAATCCATGATTTGATCAACTCAGAAGAACATAATTCCGTACTTTTCCAGCAATTGTGTTCAGGTCCAGATGTATAAGCAGGGAAACTGCACTCATAATACTTAGCACTAGAGTTAAGCCTAGAACCTCCTAATAGAAGTAATAAAACGATAATAGTTGCAAGTATTCATTTGGTTGACAATACTGAGCATTAAAAGCTATTTTACTTTAGCCATTAATTCATCCTACTCATCCCTCGCTGAGTATTAGTTCCTAGAATCCACAATTGTTGAATGGTACTTCTAATGTTTATGAGGTCCCTGGTGAGCACGTGGAAGAGAGTTTCAAGCGCATCACTCATGCAAAGTGGTTCGGAATGAGCTATCAATTCATCAGTTGATCATGTGATCTTTTGTTGGTGGATTTTCTACTTTGAGCTTTCCATAGATACACAGAAAGCATTGTCACATCCCATTCAACCAATAATACTACTCTGAATGGCAATCTACGTTCCTTTTAGGATAATCTTGACACCGAGAATACATTATTTGATTGTCGCGAATCTTTTCACAGAATTCCGGATAATTATTGGTCAAAAGAGCTTTTGGTAAATAAGCGAATTGTTTCAATTATATGTGAGCGTGTGTGAAGTTCAGGTACGATAGTCCTACTCGTGTAGGTTCGAACATTTCATGTTCTCGTTTTCTATTAATCGGAAGCTCTCTCTCTCTCTCTCTCTCTCTTATTCCTTTTTGCGTTTGTACATAGCTAAGGAGAGATAGTACCCACTTTGATGAAACTTCTATGTTTTGTAAAGGACTTTCTTATGGTGGTACCGTTGTACTAACTTGAAGATAAATTTAGTGAAAAACATAGAAACATGAGAAGCTAGCTTTTTATAATATAATTGCCGATTGAACTCCTGAAAGATAGGCAATTCAAATGGCAAACATTATGGTATGGTTGCCTAGTTTAAAGGATATTTTCATGAAATACTTATCCACTACTTTAGCAAACTTCAAGAAACGCAAAACAAAGTAAAAAATAAATAAAAACTATTACAAACGTGTATTCTATATAGGAGGGGGTGAAAGTAAGTTGTTGAAATGACGGAAAATGCTTGAGCAGCAACCCTTTCATGGAAATTGGTGGGAAAGCTATCTGAGGTATTACTGCTAATGGAATTCGTGTCTAAGGGGAAGGCTTGTGGTTAACAGAAACGAAAGAAGTTGGTGTGATGGAATTTAAGGAAACTTTTGTGTGCCTAGTCGGACAGGCTATCGATTTTTCGCTGCCTGGAAGGTTGGATGGATAGATAGATATTTAGATATATTTATTTATTTGAAAACGGATGGTTTAACGCAATAGTAACAGGAAAGCAAGAACAAAATTTTATCGACATGTATAAACTAAAATAGTATCGAAAACTTCTGAAATAACTTATCGTAATCGCATATACTTATTTGAATTTAATTTTTAACGCCTTTAGGCAATTTTGGTGCAGGCCACATGCACACTATTCACGCGGGATATTCAAAATGGCGGTTATTGTACAATTTCAGATGACAAGTAGAAGACGGTGGGATCATTTTAAAACAGTATTTAGCCCTGAAACGGAAGAGTACGCTTATACATTTTATACTGCATACAATACAGAGTATACGAATATCAACTCGCCTTGTCGTCTTGAAAATAACGCCCAACTTAATGTTCTCCGCTTGCATGGATGCTCTGTCAGAACCGGTGAGAGAAGGCATCTCTAACGTGTAGTACAATGTGCTATGGAATCGAGATTATTTTAGAACATCGCATTTTTTTAATTTCCCAATCTTGTGCATACTAAGAAACTGTTAAATCCCCGGAGCTATTTTCAGAAAAACGCCGTCCAAAACTGTGTGGAGGAGCGATGGCAAAATCAAATCGCACAAGCAGGGTATCATGCGATTGGGTAATAACTCTCCGAGTGTACTCTAAATTCACCAGTAATTGGCGCAACGAACGTTGCGACGTGTACAATGTCGTTGCGAGAACATCCTTCAAGTTTTATGGCTCAAAGCAGTTCGTCTTCAACTTGGCGGTTCATGGTTTCGAACGCTGCCCTTGCCTTTACATTGCCTGATCCACTTCAAAATTGTATCGCTCTAGAGGACAAGCACATGGTAATGTTCATTCTCTCGTTGCACTGCCCGTTACGCCTACGTAAAGAACCTGTGTCTATAAACATCTCCACCGCCACTATTCGTATTTGAACCGTCACATGTTCCATGATATAGTGATTATCTATGCATGTAAGAGTACTGCGTATACGTAAGTGCAGTCCAAAAGGGCTGCCAGCTTAAAGTACAAGGTACCAAAAAAGTTGTTGACTTTTTGATGTTTTATAGGATCCCATAGGCCATGGATGATTAGGCCCTGAAAGCGGTCATAGAGCAAGACAGAAGCCAAACGTGTGGTGAACTTGCAGAACACTTTCAAGTTTTTGATGAAACAGTCAGACTTCGCCTGCACTATATAGTGAAGGCGTACACGTTTAACAAGTGGGGACCCAACACACTGTCGGAAGTCAACAAGGACCAACAAGTGACAGTATGTTTCTCGTTGCTTTCTCGGCATTGCACCATAACCATAATCCATTGAGTGCTCACCAGTGACGAAAAGGTCGGTCCTGTAGGAGACTCTCAAGTGTACCAGACATTGGTTGTCACGCGGGAATCTGTGCCTTATGCTACAAAACTACATTTACACCCACGCAAGCTCATGCTCTGTATCTGTTGGACTAGTCGCCAAGTGGTGCAGTACGAGCTTCTACAACCGGACCCAATCATGACTGCAGACCTGAATTCGCAGCAATTGGAACGTGTGCAACAGGCACTGCAGCAGAAGTAGCCAACATTGGTGAATGATAAGGTTGAACTGTTCCTTACCGACAATGCCAGACCGCATATGGCCCGGGTGGCCAGCAATACCATAGACTGACTTGGCGGCGAGACATATCCATCATGCACCACAGCCGTTGCGCCAACAGATTATAACTTCTTCCATTCCGTGGATAACTACATTCGTGGGAAATTCTTTGCCGATGAGGCAGACTTGCGACAGTCACTCACGGTCTTCTTTGCAATCAAGACCCTCCATTTTTACCGCTAGGGCATTGCGCTGCTCCAAGAACGTTGACAAAGGGTGTTGGATACCGAAGGTGATCACTTTGAGGATTGACGGTAAGCGACATTTTCTGTATACATTTCTGTTTCTGAGCATCGAAAACGGCAAGAACTTTTTGGTTACCTTGTGGTGGATACTATATGCGCCACCTTGTATATTGGCACACTAGAAACGAAATAGGGAGAACTCTACAGATGGTCATGACCCGTGTAATGAACTATTTTTTTTATAGAGAATTATGTGATTAAATATCTATATTGTGTGTGTGGGAATGATGATTTATACTGTATAATTAATACAAGAATTTTCTTTTTTGTAGGTAAGTATCAGTCGCTAAGTTCTTGGATTTGAGTAGAAGAGGACCAGTCATTAAGGTCGGGTAATATATACGTAAGTAATTTTATGCATGTTTGAAGATGTTAATTGGCCATTTGTTCGTGTGTAAATTGGTTATATTCCTGATCCAATGATTACTAAAGGTAGGTGCCTCTTTCTGATTCAGTTGGTAATTGCTTATACGTAAAGACAATAACAAAAGCACCAACAGTAAAATATAATAAATAGTTAACATTTGTCAAATACCTTACACTCATCTTAAATAGGTTAGTTAACAAACAACTAGCAGTAACAATTCTATTGTGAAATCATTCTTGAATTATGAGCAACGCCACCATTGTTAGGTGTTATTTGGGTGGTCTAAATCTCAGAGTTCAATAATCAGTTATACGTATAAAAAAAATGATTATTTCTCTCCTTTTATCTGTCTTTTCCGACATCTATCTTTAAGATACCAGAACGAGACAACCACACGAACGTATCCCAGTAAGTTTAATTAAAATTAGTTCATTTTTGAAAAGTAATACCCAGAGGAAAAAAAGTAGCAACATAAACATACACGTTAATAGAGCCAGCACATTCTTTTGAATTCCGTAAATACTGCAGATACAAAACAGCAGTATTACAATTTAATTCCTAAGTGATTTTAGAATCACAAAAAAATCTATAATATAAGGTGAAAGAAATGTTTTAGAATCGCTGGTTTTAGATTAAAAAGTGTGAGGAAAAAAGATATAAGTATACACGGAAAGAAATAAAAGGTTACTAGCAACCCAAAAATGGGTTCATGCAACAGAGTGAGTTGGTAAATATAGAGCCTAATAAGTACAAGGTTACAGCAACCCAGCTAAAAAGGTTAGATCCAGTGGGTTGGTGTAACCCTCCACACAGGTTATTTTGAAGGGTTATGATAAACAACTGTACTCACTTACTTTAACCCATCTCAAAGAAAATTTGTAAAAAAAAAAAGTGGTAAAATCGTCTGAAAGAAAGTTACTGTTATTATTTACACTACATATAGCTTATTATAGCTATCTTTGTAAAAAAAAAATGTGCGCCAGGTTGGGATCGAACCATGGACCTCATCCGTAGCAGTCCGAAGTGGTACCAACTACTCTACCGATCATCTGAATTTTACGGTCGATAATGCATGTATTTCCCGAGTTACACTACTGTGATATTCATTATACGAATATCAATGTTTCATATTACACTTTGTCATTAACAGAATATTAATAATAATTTATATAACACTACATTCCTAGATTTAGGGTTGCTAGGTTACCTCCTAAGTTTCACGTTAACGTTTTGGCGTTGGTACAAAGCTTCCATGTGGAAGCCCCTCAGTGTTCAATGACCGCCATCTCGTATACACGAGACTCGGTTCAGCTAACCCTCATTAAGGTTAAAAAATAACTATTTCTCAGAAGGTTAAATTTACCTGCACATTAAACGGTTAGCATAACCGAGCAGTGGGTCAATCATGTTGTTTAAATTAACCGTGTTGTTTGTTTATTCCTTCTTGTACCAATAGTGTAGGTAACTTGCTACCCACGAATGGGTTGTTTTTACCCTGATTTCTGTTAACCTTTTTCAATGGGTTACCATTTACCTACAGAATTAGGTACTTTCATGTCTGGAAAGGGTTGTGATAAATAACCAGTAGGTTATGCGCAACCCTTTTGGTCATTAACCTAGCAAAATCTTGACTTAGTTAAAACTAATTTCTTTCCGTGTAGCAACAAACCTTTGCGCAAATCAAAAAGCAATGTAGATTTCAATCCGTAATCTCTAATACTAATTACAGTGATATACACTAAACGATCTTTGGATTAAGAAAACTTTGCTAATTGTTGGTTCAGATTACTTAAGGTACGGAACATCTGATATTTTTAATTCGAACCACGCGCGCCAGAGCGCCGCCGTTAGTAGGAAAAAAAGTTGACCAACGGTCCCGGTTTGCCCGGGACTGTCCCGATTTGGGCTCTCAAAGTCCCGCATCCCGGGCAGACTTTCCCCGTGACGGTCCCGATTTGGGCTCTCAAAGTCCCGCATCCCGGGCAGACTTTCCCCGTGACGCCTAAAGTCCCGGTTTTGTTGAAAATCTGTGAAACAGAACGTAATCATGACTGAAAAATACATACATATAAGCTATGTATGAGTAAGGTAAAAATAAAATTTTGGTGTGTAATGGATTCATTGTAAAAATTCCAGCAAATGGATTAAACAGAGTGGCAAGTGTTAATAATATGTAGTAGATTATAGATTCAAAACTATTATTCCGTTACAGAATGACAGGTATACCGCGTGTTTCAAATAAAGCTGTTGGTCTTTGGGAACTGATACTAAATTACGGTCAGAAATGACTGCTTAGAAACTTTACCAATTGTAAAAAAAAAAAATGTTTTTTTTTATGGGTTCCCATTATTTTATTTGTTTGGAACATCCACTATAATTGTTGTCAAATATAATTAACGTTTTATCTTGGAACAGTATTTAGGGTTCATAAATGTGCACCAGTGTGTTTGCAAAATAACTGACACACTGACAAACCTTCCGCATGAAAACCCTGACATGAAAATAAGACAAAAATATAGACCATGGATGGTGCAAAATACATGGTTTCGGCGCTATAGGCTGCCGAAAGTGTGAAAAAAATGAATTTTTAGAGCTTAACGTTAGAACTGAAGCGCTATGATAATCTTAAAGACTTCAATCCTGCTCTTTCCCAAAATGCAATGCGCAAGGGATTCCCCAAAGAAAGTAGGGTATTCTCAAACATTCTCTGGAGTAAACGTTGATTGAAATAAGTACGAATAAGGGTCAGTTCTACAATCGACCGCTAAACTTCTAGTCAGCGTTAAGTTGAGGTCAAGTCTGATTTTGGCCAATGAGAGTACGCAAAATGAGAGTTGACCTCAACGTAGCGCTGACTAGAAGTTTAGCGGTCGATTGTAGAACTGACCCTAAGACGACTTTTCGCATGAGTACTGATCATGAACGTAATCACGAGCATTTGATCGGACAATGAGTATCATTTACAACAGTAAATGATAAAAGAGTACAACAAATGTTTATAAAATGTATGTAACTTGCTTCTGCTTCTTATACAAACATGTAGTTTTTACAAAATCATTCCGCAAATGAAATCTGTTTGTGATATTGACTTGCCGCAAACGAATTATTGTTACTTGCTGGAAGGTAGTAACATTCATGATTGTGTGGCACACATTTACTTCAGAGAATTTTGGAGAATCCTCTATTTTCTGTGGAGAGTCGCTTTGCGCACCAATTGTACATTTGGAATATACAGAGTACTTTTCCCCGCAGTTCTATCGTTAATAATATCGGAAATATAAAACTCTAAAGTTCATTTTCCTACACTTTCGACAGCCTATAGCGCCGAAACTATGCATTTGTGCACCCTCGACTGTCTACTTTTTTTTTCTTATTTTCATGTCAGGAAACTCGTGAGGTATGTTTCTTGGTGTTGTTTTGCTAGTAGCCTGTATATATACAGGAGTTTTAAAGATCTTTTTCTTTTTTGCTTTGAACATGTGTCCCGGGTAGACTTTGTAAAATGTTGATCACTCTAGTGGGAGCACATTTGAAGGGGTTCAGTTTCTAAATGGTACAGTTTCAGTTTCGGAAATTTTGCAAGAGGTATGAAAAATGCATTTCTCTGGGAAGGCGAGCACTATGATTCTACAAATGATCGAATATCTTAAGGCTAAATCCAAATGGGGTTTCCCGCCTTTTTCGTTTTACGTCAATTATTCAAATTTCAGTAGAGGAAAACACAAATTAACTTTCACAGACCAAAGTTCGTTTGGTCCTTCAATAATGAGTACAACTAGTTTTAACAAATTATTAATAGTAAACTCTGGATTGTGTGCAGACACTTTTGGGACAGAATAATGTCCCAATATTGTCTGCACACAGTTCTGCAGTTACTACTAGCATTTAATTAAAAGTAATTGTACTCATTATTGAAGAACGAAACGAACTTTGGTCTGTGGAAGTCAATTTCTGTTTTCCTCTACTGAAATTTGAATAATTGACGTAAAACGAAAAAGGCGGGAAACCTCATCTGGATTTAGCCTTAAATGGAGGTACTGACAATATTCTCCGGGAGTATGCGTATGGCGTAACCATTACGAAAATATATTTCACCATATTTAATTTGGACATGTTCCCTTTTGATGGCAAATAGGGGTACATGTTTGCTTTTGATATGAACATGGAATGAAAAAGATGTAACGATAAATCGTTTATTAAACAGTCGTAGTCATGAAAATGGCAGGTTTCCCGAACTATAAGAAAAATTAAAAAAAAAAAAAAAAAATAGGAAAATACTAGTATAACAAAATGGCAGTTCCAAATCGGTACTTTTAACTTCCAAAACAATGGAATCCCTTCAGTTTTGGAAAAAGCAGATTATAGTAACCGATACAGTTCATATGACTTACTTACTTACTTACTCTATGGCTTACGGATCTCGCAAGTTCATTGCCGCAGTTACAAAGATTCTCCATAGGATTCTATCCTGAGCAAGATCAAGCAAGTTTTCATCACAGCCACCTACTTCTCAAAGATTCCTTCTAACATTATCCTCCCAACGTCATCTCGGTCTTCCCAACGGTCTCTCTCACTCTGGCTTACGAACCACGATGGAATATAATCTGTTTTCCCCATCCGAGGCCAGCCCACCTTAGCCGTCCCGTTCATATGACTGCTATGAAAAATAAAAAAAAAAACGACATAGGCAAAAGAAAATATGTGGACATGTGAGAAGGCTCTTCGTTTCGGAAACAGGTGTAGTAGATTTCAAAAACCGTTCTATTATTACAGTCCGGAGAGTTTGAAGGCCAAGGCAATGTGGAAAATGCATTGTGATGATGTTACTTCATGTACTCCATGCTGATCTCAGCCCGATGAGATGGTATTTTGTTATTCTGCTGCAACATAGCAGATCACGAAAAGTATGTTTGTATCTTTTTCTTCGTAAAAATCTATGATTTTTGTGTGTTTATTTTCCATTGAAATTATTTCTGTGATTTGTTCCATCGGTCAAACGTTTGTTCGGTCACTGATTCTGGTATCCAGTTGTTCATCTCAATTTCATTTATGGAAAATGCAATATTCCGAAAAATCAAAAGTTTCAGCACTATCCCGATGTAGCTTATAGCGATGTTTCATAAAATGGGGCGCGTGGGATCTAATCGCATAGCAACGCATTCTGTCTGATATATTTCCTGGTCAAGGGGTCCTTTGGTACGGGCAGAGTCATTACCTCCGCCATTATATTTTTCCTTCCACGGACAGTGTGAAGTTCATGTTCTGATCTGTAGCTTAAGGTTGCTCCAACAGACAATGAAATAATGTGTGAATAAATTTTCTTTCTATATAATGTAAACGCCAACTCCACGGTTGACATTCTTTTTCGTAAATTTCCGTGATAACAAGAATTATCACGATGATGATGATTGGTGTGCTGCTCGGATACAACGCTGTGACATGAAGATCTTTGACCGAACCACCGTAGCTTGGTGGAAGAGCGTTGATAAAGCATTCGGGAGGTCGTGGGTTCGATCCCAGCAGCCGATCATCCTCACTGAGGTTCTTCCAGGTGTTTTCCTCAGTCATACCAGGTAAATACCGGGATGGCACCTTCAAGAAAGGCCCTGGCCGACACCTTCCTGAATCCTTTCCTCTTCCTTATCCCGGCCTGAGCCCTAGATGCCTAAAGACCATAAATAACATTCAAATTCAATAAAGATCTTTGATCAAAATGAATCGACTGTGGTTACCAGTACCTAAAGAAAAGACACAGGTTTAAAGCGGATTCCAAAGCATCAAGTTCGATCTCCATGGGAATTAAAACCGGGATTTGCCGATCTGCTGATTACAAAATGATGAAAGAAGCCAATCGTCAATAAATATCGGCTTTTCCAATACTACGTTGAAACATAATTTATCCAATAGATGCGTGAATAAGTTAAATAAACAAGCGCAAGTAAACTTTTTATGGCATAAAATGAAGGCCAGACAAAGTATAAAAGCATATTAAAACACGGGCAGATTCTTCAAATGGAGAGAGCTAAACAGATTAAAGAACCTGCCGCTTTGAGAGTCAGAAAAATAAAGCATGTCGAGAAAAATAGAAGTCGTTGTACTCAAATTTGAAGTCTGTTTATTTACACCTGCTTTGGTCAGGCACTTCAATGAGGAGAGAAAAATTCTCGCGATTTCTCGAAAAATCTCGTTTCAGCCGTTCCTATGATATTACTTGCAACATAATCCATTTAGAACGATCGTTCCCGTCAATAGCTTTGTATGTGACGTTATTCGTGTCTGTAATAATTGTTGCGACCATGCACTCTCTCGTTGTTGCTCATTTTGTGACGACGCGACGGCAGCCCCGAAACTCTTCTGACGTCAGACCAATTTTATAACTTTCGACGTCACTACTGCGCTTTTATGCAAGATCGTTTTGATTCGTTCGTTGCTATCGTCACGATACGATACGATACATTTCCGCCGTGTAAATATGCTTTTGTGGTGGAAACTTCATACAAGTAGTGTTTGTCCAACATAATAGACGCGTTAAAAATAGAAGAGACGAGAGTGTATGTTGACTGAGATCAAAGTGATTCTGCAGAACAAAACTTAAACAGATCATGTTTTAATTAAACAGCTGCATGCAGTATCTCGTTAACCAAATACTGCATTAAAGGAGGGAATGTAACTGGTTGCAAGGAAAAACATTTGTGTGTTCAGTTTTGCTGTTCGATCCATTACGAATCAGCAAATATGTACAGAAATAAGACTATTATAAGTTCTGAATTATATAAGTCTATTTTCATTAGCTTTTTCAGTAATAACGACATATAAGTATAAATAGGAATATATATTTAGGAAAAATACAATATTCTTCATTGGATAATACATTTAAGGGTGTATATTTCCAAAACAATCTTTGTCCAAACGCCATGGTTGTTAGGAAAACAACTGAAAGTCTCTTTCCACTGTTCTTCTCGCTGACGACTAGAAAATGTTAGCCGCTGTCAATACGATAGACAATATAAGTAGAGAAAAGCGACGGCTAGAAAAAAATCAGCTGCAAAGACCATACTCTGCGAAAAAAAATAGCTGTGTTAATTCAACACAATGCGGTGTTCCAGCGTGACTACCACTTTTTGTGTGTTAAATCAACACAACACACGGTGTTGATTTCGGTACTGGGAGGAAAAAAAAGTTACGGCTGTAGCGAGATTTGAACATGGGCTGCTCAGTTAGAAATAAAGCGTCTTACCGACTTGGCTAAATCATCAGAAAGAAAAGATACTAGATGCAAACGACATTTATTGAACAACATTTGCATTAAACTACCACACTATAGATTTAAACAGTGTATGGGATCAAATATATGTTGCTGAACCCCTAAAATAAACTTAGTTACTTGCACGACTTATCCCATGGTTTAATCACTTCCTATTTGTCAATTGGGAACCAGAATTCCCATTCATTTAGAATATTCAATTTCTATGAAAGCAAGCAAGATGGCGACAGGCAAAGACTTGACCAGCATTACTGATTTCTTATCGTAACAACATGTCAAGTGCTGCGCTTGCTTCCATAGAAATGGAACATATTCTCAATGAATGGGAATTCTGATCCATAATTGACCAATGGAAGAGTAATTAAATCATAACATAAGTCGTAAGAGTCACTTTGTCTGTGTTTGGGGTTCAGCAACATTTTTTTATCTTCTATGCTGTATGAATCTAGTGTTTTTTTTGTGTCTGACGATTTAGTTAAGTGCTGGCTAGTGTGCTAGTCTTGCAACTCAAAGATCGCGGGTTCGAATCCCGCTTCGGGCATGGATGTCATTTAAAATGTGTTGTCCTTAGTTAGGATAAGTAAGATAAACGCATAACTAAAGGTCAAAATGGTATAAATAAATGTAATGCATAGGAAATTAAATAAGCGAGATTTTAAAAAAAAAAGTCGCTAAGACGTTCAACTTCTAAGTCAGCAACCCATGTTCAAATCTCGCTGCAGTCGTAACATTTTTTATCTCCCAGTCCCGAAATGAACACCGTGTGTTGTGTTGATTTAACACACAAAAAGTGGTAGTCACGCTGGAACACCACATTGCGTTGAATTAACACAGCTACTTCTTACTGTGTAGAAGTATAGCTGTAGAAAAGCGAAAGCTTGAAAAAATTTGCAGTTGTTAAAACCATAGACGTATAGCTGGAGAAAACCGACGGATAGAAAAATTTTGCAGCTGTAAAAATCATTGAAGTATAGTTGGAGTAAAGCGAGAGATAGAAAAATTTTGCAGTTGTCAGAACCATAAAAGTACAGCTGGAGATTTCTTTATAATAAAATATATTTAGAAAAGTAATGGAAAACGTCTTTTTTAGTCTGTGACTTATGTTTCAGTCCTTTATAATATTAATTAAATTATTGTAGAGACATTTTGATACTGTAATATCTTGTAGTTTAAATTATATTTACGGTCTTAAAGAATCTTTGGCTCAGACCAGGATAAGGAAGGGGAGTGGATGAACAAAGGAAGTCGGCCAGAGACTGTACTGTCCTAGATTAGCATGTTATGACTGACGTGAATAAAAACACTGCAAGGAACTCAGCGAGGATCGCCAGCCGATGTATTCAAACCAAGGACATTCCGAGTGCCAAGCCAACTGATTTCCAGCTTTCCGCTATCCTCATTTATTAGAAAATGATAAGGCAAACTGAGCAATACAAAAAAGATTTTGAAACTTTTAGAAGACAAGGACTCTATTTTGATGATATATTACTTACATAAAGCTTTCTAAATTCTGACTAGCGAAAAATTTATGGCTACCAAACCATATTAGATATTTTAGGCAAGTTTGTATACAACAAATTCTTCAAAATCAAAACTGTGATGCAAATTCTACGTATTTTCGAAATTTAAAATATTTCTGTTTGACCATACGTCCGGTTTGCAAATCCATACCTTTTGATCAACCTGAATTAAACGATGCATGGCATCCTCACTTAACAATGGGGACACTGATTGGCTGAACAGAGAATTCAAACCTAGGAAGAGTTGACAATGATGCTACAGTGTCCAATAGAAATATATGGTATGGCTTACATGGTATATACTTGCATACTGCAGGGATCACCTTAATAAAATACTTATAGCCCACTCTGTATGAAAACTACCTAGGTTAAAATAAGCAAAATGAAAATAATTTTTAAAAGCTTGCTTTAAAAAACAACGTCATCAAGAAAATTACTTTAAAAAAATATTTATGTATGACTAAAAAGAAAAGCATGGGGTGCGATCTTTTCTCTATATTTTTTATTGAATATAATCACTTGATAAATTCTTCAAATCTGACGTAATATTATAATATATTCAAATCTGACGTAATAATATGTATGCAATAGAGTACTCGTATACTCTATACAGTATTTTATAGTATGATATAACCGTCTCCACTATACGTAATCTCATATACTACATAATACTATCATAAGATTCTTTTTTACATATTAAGGTATAAATAATATTACATGAGAATTGAATAAATTATAACGAGAGTGTATATAAGAGCGCGCCCCATGCTTTTCTTTTAGTCATACATAAATAGAATGTTTTAAAAGTAATTTTCTTGAAAATAAGACTATTCTTTATTAATTGTTTTTTAAAAATATTTTTATTTGCTTTATTTTATACTTTTTAGTTATAATTAAATGAAATTGCAACTGCAGTGCTTCAATTCAGAAAATCCACAGTACTTGTGTCAAAGAATGTTTGTGCCAAGTTTGGCGCAGCTAGTTCTACATGAATGGAACCAATTTGTATAATTAATTATTTTGCTTAAAAAAAAATAGGCTGGAAACACTAAACTACCGCTTCAATCAAGATTGTTTCGGCGGCTCTGAACTAGTCTAGCTCAGAGCTTTCGACAACACCTCATGCATCTCTCTACATCTTATGGTTCACGAAATGTATTTTTGGCACAGGCTGACAACACTGACAACGGGGTTCCTGGGGAGCGAGAATCTCCACAGGATGTTCCTATTATGTCAAACGATGTTTCTGCCAAGTTTGGTGCTGTTAGGACTAAAAGAATGGAAGCAATTTGAGAAAAAGATAAGTTTATAAAAAAAACAGGCTGGAAACACTAGTAAATGAGTTTCTTGGCAACGTAGACCCTCTCAGAGTTTTTGTATTGTGTCGGATAATGTTTATGTTAAGTTTGGCGCAGCTACGTCTAAGTGAATGGAAACAATTTGAATACTTGTTTTTTTAGAATATGGGCTGGAAACACTGAACCACTGCATCAATCAGGAAAGTAACAAAGGAATATTGGATTGTCACCCGACTTACGTTGCTGAGAAAAATTTCATCGTTCTATGACGTCTAGAATTGAGTTCAATTAACGTTGCAAAATTTGGTGACAAGGTTGAAACACTGTGAGTTAAAGAGAACCATATAATAATGAAAGTTGGACATTACTAT
>JAGDQP010008845.1:40986-61395 GCA_022664845.1 Lepisma saccharinum | reverse complement strand
TTGGTTGGGAGGTTCTTATGCATCCACCTTATAGTCCGGACCTGGCACCGAGTGATTACCATCTGTTCCTGTCCATGGCGAACACGATTGCTGGTGAAAACTTCGCTTCAAGAGAGGCTTGTGAAAATCGACTGTCTCAATTTTTTGCCAATAGGGACAAGGGCTTCTATGAGAGAGGCATCATGATATTACCTTCCAAATGGCAACACGTTATCGAACAAAACGGCGCATATGTGACCTAAATCGGATCATTCTAACTATGGTAAGTCAAACCTTCAATGTCATGCAAAAATAATGGATTACTTTTTACTACACCAGATATTTAAAATAATAATAACAGGGGAAAGGATTTGGGAAAAATGAGCCTCATTCAGGATGATTGGCACTGGGAATCGAACCTGGTCCATCCTATTACAAACCGTGACTGCTCTATCTCGTCGAAATATATAGAAACAGGGAGATGGAACCAGGGTTTCCGCCAGGATTGTTAGCTTGAAGGGTGTAAATCCAAAGTTATGGGGTGAAAGTAGAGTTTTGCAGGTTTTATTTCGATTTTTAGAATAAAAATTTTGAAGATGGGGTGTGCACTCGTCGATTTGGAAGGGGTGATACCCTCTATTGGGGAATCTGGCGGAATCCCCGGATGGAACTGAAGGCATGCAATGATATCGGTGAAGAAGTACGTGGTGCATACATTTATGTGGAATGCGGAAAGAGAAAATATGAACAAACTTGCTATGATCGCAACTATGCAGCAATTGACCTGAATAGAAAGCTGTCTAACGGAGTCCCCGTAGCCAAGGTGTATAATGCAGGAGCTTACCATTCTTTTTATCCTTTTATTCCCATGTATATGAATTCAAATCCAGAAACAGTCAGAACTTTCTACTTTTTTTCAACTACGCCGTAACGTTCAGCTTTTGTTCTCTACCAATGGCAAAGGCTGTTTGTTCCGAATCTCGGTAACAGAAATTATGGTGACAATAATTACATAGCAAATACAAATGATTTAATAATGAAGAAGAGGGTAAAGGTAATAAAGACCAAAACTATTACTGAACATCATCAATAAGAATTCCCAGCTAGCCAGGCGACCTCGGCATTTGGTCAACAAAGGTAGGGTCGACGTCGGGTTTTGAAAAATACAAGGAGCCGACGTCGGCGAGTCGGTGCTGGGCGAGGTTACGCCACTATGCCGGCAGGTCGGTGGACCGACAGCGGCCCGACAAATGGTCTGAGGACCAAACACCACTTATGGGTTGCGTCGACCTTCCCTCAACTATTTCCAGTCTACGAGTTGGTCGGGGTTGTTCTTTAGCTTGCTGGATTTTTACGAACGGACGAAACAAACTGGTGAGCTCCTAAGGACGAGACCTAAAGTTTCTGGTGAAGTGGATTCCGAACCCCTCCGTACAGCAAACCCCACAGACTTGAACCTCCGCCTTGATTAAATTTTTCTTAAAGGAAAATTATATGTAGCATTGTAGCCCAGCACATGTAGTCTAGTGATGGTTATACTTACATACAAGACATATTATTGAGGCTTTATATAGCAAAATGAAAGTGTATGTCAATTAATGTTTCAACTTTCAACTTCATGCATAGCATCATTCTACCTGCATTGTTTAGTCGTCACTTCCGCGAACCACAGTATCAATATATTCATATATTGGAGGCTCCACACACTCATAACACCGATCTCGTGAAATATTCTTTGGTGATTAGGATCATTTCCATTTTTCTCTTCCGCTTTCAGGTTGCAGAATAGTATACATAAAAGTCGGGAACTATACTACAAAGTTATTTGTTGGATACACTTGTGTGTAGCCTTACACACAATACAGTATTTACACTTTGGTGCGCGTGTACACGGGTTCAATTCCTTGAGAGTCCAATGAATCCACTTTAGCAGCAACTGAAGGTCACGTCCTTGAAAGATCAGTAGTTTGTTTCAGCCACTCGTAACATTGTTCTCACTAATAATGTCCAATTATTGTTTTAGTCTTTCCGCCTTGCCTTTATTCTCCTTTTCTATATTAAACCTAGAACAATTACTGGTCATTTGAGACCATACCGCCATACCTTTGGGCTCCTGTTGTTCCGAAACTACGCATGCCTCAAAATTTATTCAAATGAACTTTTCTCTTGCTTTGATGCAAATAGCTACCTCCCGAATTTTGTGCCATTCTATATTGGCCCTACTAATCAATTTAATTCTTTGCAACAACATTTTTGTTGCGGAACCTATCTATGTAGCACTCTCTCAATTATAAACATTGCTTAAATATATATATATATCGGGTTCTACTTCGAGCTAAGTCAACACCGCTTATGTCATTATGTGTCGACTTATTGCGTCATTTGTAAAGATGCCGCCTTAACTTGGAGCACCTGTAGCTTCGAAACAATGAACAAATTTGAATTTCTTCAAATGAACATTTTTTGTTGCTTTGATGTAATCATCTGCCGAAGTTTTCACAATTATATCGGGAACAACATTATATACATTTTGGTTGTGTGAATAGACCACAAAAGTCTTCCGTCAGATCCGGTTGGTTGTCATGGTAACCCACCATGTTTAAGTCTAAACAAAAGTGAACAGTGGTTGGTTTATTTAGTTTCATCGATAACGATAAATGATTCATCATGGGTATGTGCTTCGTACCAGGTTGCAAACATTACAATTAGAGAGAGACGTGTAGCTTTTTCATATTTCCAAAGGATGAAAACCAGAAAAAGAAATGGAAGAAGGCAATTAGGTAAGTAAATAAATTTTATGCAGTGTTATTGAACGTAATTTTCAATGCGCTGATATAATTACGAGGATAGTTCATCGAAGTTTGCAGAGCTCGCGATTAAATGAAAAGGAGAAATTATAAGAAGCTTAAACTGAAGCTGCTCATTCGAGCATTTATTCCGAAGTTGGCCGTCCGCCTGGTTTTCGACTAAAAGCCTAATGAAAGCTACGACAATTTGAAAATTACCAATTTTTATGTTTAGTTCCCTGCTTTTATGTTTCGTTCGGATACCGCGCGGGGTGGAGATGTTTATATTTATTATTAATACTTAATTGGTTTCTTCCATTTTCATACGCACATACGTATGGCGCTGTTATAGTTTAACGTCGCCATAAAATGGAAAATTTACGGGAGAAATTGTGGGTAAGTAAAGGTGGGTGTCTTATGTAAGATTTGCGTGGTACTGTTTCTCTAAATAACGAAGGTTTCTTACCCGCTTTCGGCCATTATGAGCAAAAAACAGACGATATGAAAACTTATCACAGCGTCATGAGTAGCAGTAATCCATCGAACAGTGAGTAACTGATTGTATCAACCGTGTAAACTTTCAAAATGAGTACACGATGGTCTAGAGTAAGCGTTGCTGAATACGGATTGAGGGTTCCGGAGTTCGATTCCCGGCGCTACCAAGGATTTTATCCAAGACGTCTGGGTATGGAACGATGCCCACTGTGCATCGTGATGCAATTGAAGAGCTGCTATGAATAAAACATGGTGGCGATCACAGTGGGAGCAGTAGCCTCTTCGGGGAGAGGCCTCATCCACTAGTGGATTGAATATGGCTGTGATATATATATATATATATATATATATATATATATATATATATATATAAAGTACCTAACCTCACTTTTCTAACCTAACCTAACCCACTAAAGATGCACTTGTAAACAGTAAAGAATGGCGTATATTGAAAATAAAGCAATCACAGGCTCGTAGCTAGCCTAAAACCGAAGGAAGAGTCTAAGTATATGACAATATTCATACATACAACTATATGTACTTATATCAAGTATTATTCTCAAGGGTTGTAGATAACTGGTCCACCCCTATCAAAGACGAAAAGTTCGTTTATCCTAAACGACGTTAGTAATGCATGATTTATCGGATGTGGTTTACGAATTCAAAAATAAAATGAGACAGGCAGGGCTTACTGAAGGAAGCACTAGGCCACGCTTTATCGGCAGCGAAGGTTTTCCGAACCCGGCACTTCTTATTGTTAGCATCTCGGCAGGGGAAAGTGACACGAGTTCAAACGCGGGGTATTCTCCAGTCGCGTTTCAAGCAAAGAATAGTAAGTACAGTTGTTTAAAGTGTCTAAGTATATTGAATGCATTTGCAAGTGTAAATGAGGGGAAATCGTGGAAAGTATGTAAAAATGTTTGCATATGGCAAGAAGTGCATATATTGCAAAAGTAATGGAATGCAATGTTGTAGCTACGATGCGCCCATAAATTTAACTTTCGGAAGTGAAATAGAGGAGAATAGTGAAAATCTGAACAAAAAATGTCAAGTGGTTGTCTGGCGACGTAAAACTATAACTGCACGATTTTGGTGCTGTTACAAAATATCAAGTGGTTGTCTGGTGACGTAAAACTATAACTGCACGATTTTTTCAAAAATTGTCCTTATATTCCGTACCTTGTATTGCGTTAGGTCGCAAAATCAATCATTGATTTCGGGGAACAGCAATTATTTTGTACCGTATCGCACGTATTATGAATAATTACGTTTACGAGCGAACTTTAGGACACGTGAGTAGGGTTATATAAAACAATTAGAGATTCCATTCGTGAAATACGGCATAGACATTTAATACATTACCTACTTTAATTCGTTTCAGAAGCGAAAATAATCCATGCACTACTTATATTACACTCCCCGTTTGCTTGGAACATGTACTGCTTTAAATTATGTGTTTACAAACATAATTTATCGGAATAAAAATGAGCTACTCATCTCAACTTCAAACATTTTAGTTTTCATACTAGCTTGCACTTTCCCTCGAATGGACATCAAATCTCCGTCATATGTGACATGATTGGACTACACAGCATTTTCTCCTCATTCAATTAGTTCCCGTTCGTCACCGAAAAAGTCAACTATTCGAAAAAATCAACTTACTATCTACGTTCCTACCATCAAACATACGTGACTGTTCACTGTTGTTTAGACTTGACCCCCGCCGCTGCTATGGCAACCAACCGGATATGGCGTCAAGCCTTTAGTCCTCCATTTGAACGTATTTAAAAGTTTAGTCAACTTTGGCTATATACGAAAGAATAAGATTATGGATTTATTTCTAAGTTCTGTTATAAAAGAATAACATAAAATCTTTACTTATATATTCTCACTTTAGATTAATGTCAGGTTACATAAGGAATACACTTTTTTTTCTTTCAAGCGTTGCTGGGATCAGCTAATTCACGGAAAGTTGCCCTAAATCCATTTCTTTCTGTTTTATTGTTCGCTGTAGGAAACACCCACAGTAACACATTTTATCACAAAATAAATTTATGACTCCTTTAGAAAACCTAAACATACCACATTTACTCGTTTTAGATTACGAAACAGCATTAATGAAAAATCCACGCGAATGTTTCTCTGGTTGCTTGAGGCAGAAATCCTTGGACTTACGATGACGTCACAAACCTTCGACAATAAAATTAGGATAGAAAGTTTTCGGATGGCGAGTCTTTCTGGTGTGATGCTTGGGTCAACGGAAGCTGGAGGGAAAGGCAGAACAGATGTCTCGTTCCTGTCCAGAAGAGACTAAGCAAAGCCTTCGTCTAGTGGCGTATGTTGCTGATTTTGAATTTCAGGAACTAAATTCGCTCATTGTACAAGGGAAGAAGATATCAAGACAACAATCGAATATTGAAATTAACAAAGACACAGCTTACAAAAGCATTTTTATCAGAGAGTTACAGATTTATATGTCAAGTGTGAGATATTACTATAAATTCATAGACGGAAAAGATTAGCTTCATTGCCAGAATTGTCAACTGTGTCTTCATGAGGACGGTTTCGGATATTTTGTGTCGAGTGGTGAATCCAGCGGTTCATCAGAAACCATTATAGGTTTAATCCGCTGTTAAAACAAGGTCATTTCATAATATTATTTTTTGTAGCAATGTTGAGTTAATACGTTGTTAATACAAACAAGCTTTGCCAGTTACAATATACTATAGGTTTCGTTCTAGGTAATCTTATGATCATATTAGAAACTATACTAAGGGGCTATATTCTGCACAGGGCAGTGTAAATATGGTCTATTTTGTAAGCATTAGAACTCGGTTAAATTCTGTCAGGAATATACGTGATAACTACACTAAAGTGCCAAAAGTCTTGGGATAGAGGGAACTTGTTGATTGCGCGATAACATCGCGGTAAGCCGCTCAAACGGCACGAAGCAGCTGAAGTTTGGTCCGTTAGACTCCAGTAAGTACAGTGAAACGTCGTGTACCGTGGTGATGGCAATCCGACGGACATTATCGGTGTTTGAACAATAAATGATAGTTGATGCTAAACGCATAGGGCATGCGATTTCAGAAGTCGTCCTTACATTGAACTTTACTTGCTCCACAGTGTCAAGGGTTTGACGTGAGTACCGCATTGAAGTGCAATACGGCCCATCAGGGACAACGCACTGACCGCCTACGAGTGTCTAATGACTACGACCGGCGACGTCTGGGCAGACTCGTCCGGACAAACAGATAAGCAACAATGCGCGATCTGACAGCAGAAATTAATGCGGAACGTTCCAGGAACCTCAGAGATCAATGCAGCGGAATTTGGTTTCCATGGGATATCGCAGCCGAAGACTGACACGTGTGCCGCTGCTAATCACTGCCCATCCGCTACGGTGATTCACATGTGCTCGGGAATACATTGATTGGGCCTGAGAAGACTGCCAACGCACAGCGTGGTCAGATGATTCGTTTCCCATTAGCACGCGCGGATGGTAGTGCCCGGGTGTGGCGTAGACACCATGAGACCATTTACCGCCCAAACAATTCATTTTATCTTAACCATGAGACCATGAAACCAAGTTGTCAACAAGGCACGGTGGTAGCTCCATCAGGGTGTGGGGCGTGTTTACCTGGCATAGTTTGGGTCCTCTGGTCCGCTCGAACCGGACGTTGACTGGTCAGCGCTATGTTCAGCGCGTGGTAACCATTTCCAGTCATTATGGACTTTGTGTACCCTGCCAAACAATAGGAACATCTAGGATAACAATGTGCCAAGACGCCAGTCCGCAATGACGATTTGGAATCCTATCGAGCACATGTGGGATATCATCGAACGGGCTATTCGTGCCCAGGTTCCTCCACCTACAATAACCACCGAATCGTGGACGGTCGTTATGTCTCACAATGTTATTTCTGTAGCAATGTGCAGTTAATACTTTGTTAATACTAATAAACTTTACCAGTTCTGCACCGAAAAACAATGTTTTCGGAATGAAATATTAGCAATTTAATATAATTTTAAAATGAAAGAACAACGGGCTGGCAATAAGATAACTGATCTCATTTCCAAACAGGTAAGTTTTCATTTTCATTTAAATATAAATAATGATATCTGATTTTTAACAAAATTGTTTGTTAGTACACGGATACAAAATTTGTTTCAATTTTAGTAAAACGATTTTCACTGTGCATATTCGAAGAAAAAAGTGTTGCTATAATAAAACGGTATAAACCGAAGTCGCAAACCTAGCAAATGTGTAAATTACATTTCTCAAATATCTCACATGCTTTCAGAATTTGGTAAGATTTTATATTTATTTTAACGAAAACATTCGAAATGAAGCAAACTACAATACACTTTTGAAAATGCAAACATATGACAGTGAGCTGTAGATACTGTAGATAGCCCCATAATGACATAGTAGGAATGTACTAGTAACACTTATTAGCTTCAGCACATTGAGGGGCTAAATTCCTGTATATGTACAGTATATTTATTTGTGTAATGTAGCGTCATATACCGGCACAAGAATTCGGTTGTTCTATCACTCACTGATACTATTCTTGGAGGCAGCTCTGCAGCCACTGAAAAAAGTAAGAGGGTCTGGAACAGTGCCTACCCAGCATTGTGATGCCATTGGGAAGCTGTTGTGGATAATATACAGTGGCGATCAATCTTGAGAACTTTGGCTCACCTCTCCCAACACGTCGTCAGTGTGGAAGTAGTAGACCAACTTCTCATCAAGTAGTGGACTGAATATGGCTGTGAATTGCATTATACAGGGTCACTGGCAATTCGACGTATTTACTTGATAACTTGAATAGGTTATAGCATCTAATTTGCAATAAATTAGCCAGAATGTGTGTACAATAAATAAGTTGATTGTTTTCTAGGTATTTGCATTTTCGAAAAAACAATAATACCCAGGGAACTTGTAATGTTCCATAGGGTGCTCCAACGCACAAAAGTATGTAGACTCATCAGCAAAACAGGGGCCCGCGACGCCCAGTTGCAGATAGGGAGCTTACCCAAGCTCAACGCGGTCAAACATGCCCTGAAGGCAAGCCGACATTACGCCACAGGAGAGGTTACATAACAAAAGAAAACTGCTATCGGACCTCAAGGTAGGGAGGGGTACCTACCCATCAGAACCCAGCTTCAGCCAAGGACCATGGAAGACAAAACACATACTGGTCTAGTACCACAGAAGCATGCATGGAAGAATCCCGAAAAGAACTGCTAGAACGCAGAAAGTTGTCAAAAGCAGAACAAGAGAGAAAAGGCCCTCAAAAGAGGAAGGGGGAGACACAGGCGAGAACATCGCACAGGAAAGCAGAACACAAAACGCTATTTCAGTGACCTAACGCAATTAGGACCCTAAAATAGTACAAGGCTCAACACAGCCGCGCACTAGTTAACATTTAACATGAAATTTGGATGAGCTCAACTTATTTGACTGTTCCCTAAAGACTGCTGAAGCATAGGATCAAAATATCAAACTTTAACTTCATCTGCAATTACTTCCTCACATATACATAAATTAACACTTCGCGGACTGCAATATCGAAAGGTTGGGAACCTTTCCAGCAATACTACAGTGATGGTAGTCTACCTAATGATCGTAATGACACCCTTGACACAAGAAATATCTGGTGAAAACCTAATTGTATTTTTACTTAAAAATGATAAACGCAAGGCAAAAAGACCGACCGCTAAATTTTCATGGGAAAAACGTTTTCGAAGAGAATCTCTTGAACTTCAAAATAAGCACTGAAGATGCGTTCAATTTTACATAACCAAAGCGTAAATTAATTACCGTATATACAGAGAAGCTCTGCCTAAGAACAAAGACAAGATTTCACATACTTATATTCCAAAAGATTAGGTTAAATTTACTTTCCGAACATGGTACATATTCTATAATTTAGTCCAGTTGAAATCAAAATTTCCAAAATTACTGAAGAGTAACATTTCTTTCTATGAAAATATTTTTAGTTGCAATGTAGCTACTGGGGAGCAATTTAGTTTGGTATTTACAAGAAGTTGTCAAAACATTTGGTATGCGATTTCCATTTTTCAAACCTCACACAACCTAACCTCCGTTCTGATAATACAATCTTGTTGTACAATTTTTGGGATAGGTATTAATTCACAACACGAATTTCTATGAACAAAAATGGCTTATGGCTGCGGACGCGACGAAGAAGCTTTAAACTTTGTTGTTTACCATAATGAAACATAGATAATCGTTCAATCTTGCGTCTGACAAAAACGGACATGCTGTAGAAATTTCGTGCAATTTTAAACATACTAGTTTCCGAAAAGAGCAATCAAAAATGCTGAATGGGAAAATAACGTGAATTCTGGAAGGTAGCATCAACTATAGTGCAAGCTAAAATATTCAACGTGTATGAACCAAAATCTACCGTGCTGAAATTTAGCTATCTAAATGTAGGTGAAACAGACTTGGGTTTCTAAGAGAGAAAGAGGAATTTTAAGACATTAAACCTACATTACCTGACAGAAAACTGACCCCGGCGTTTACCAATTTAGGCTGACATGACCACTTCACCCATACTTTCAGTAAACAAACCACGAACTACTGACATACAGTAGATACACTGATTCACTTTCACACACATAAGAAAGGAGCTTAGAACCACAAATGATATTTTTTTATTTAAGAATAATAAGAAAACCACTGCGCACCACATAAAACCACTTAACACACACACAAATCGCCAAAAGATGCTTCAAGGTCACTTCTCTAAAATAGGAAGAATATAGAAACTACCGTCTACTGCCGTATATACACCGTCTACCGCCCGTGACGATATCTCAGCATCACTTCTTCGGAATGCAGGAACTCCTAATACAAATTATTCTCTTGTGAAGAGGCTGCATTTATATTTACATTTTTATAGATAAATGGCAGCATTAACATTCTTATATGACATATTAGCTATTTCAAGAGCAGCCAGCTTCTTGTAAATATCTTCGACGTGGTCAGCCATGATCGAACTCCTGACTGTCCTCAGCCAATGAGAGACGAGAATTAAAACAGAAAGAAGATCGGAAATGGGTATGACTTACCACCAAAATTTCAACGAAAATAAATAAAAAATCTGATCTTTTAATTTGTTTTTGACGATTTCAAAAGAAAGAAAAATTGTTGAAGAAGATGATGAAATAAAATATGCAAAGAAATATTAAGTAATAAATGAAGATGCAATTATAATAAAATCCCGCCAACACAACAATGAAAGAGAAAAACTGATTGGCTAATCTTCATTGTCATCTTAACAAATAAAACTCTTTGAAGAGAGCCGAAGACGAAAAATGTCAACGACAAAGCACGAACAAAATAGAAACAAAAGACACACAAAAAAGGGGAGAGGGTAAGATATGTTGCGACCAACCCAAAACGGATCTGTACAAACTACGCATCGGTGAGGAGATCTGTCTTGAATATTCGGTATTTACTCGACAGTGTAAATGGCGTTAAATGCTTCTGAAGCAAAAGCATAAATATGGAATAAATAAGAGGGTGAAAAAGCGTTTTGACAGCGAAATTAAAAGGGATGGCAGCGCCATACGAAGCTAGTACCAAACTCAAACGACAGGCTGTATACAAATAGCTTTAAACACTGTGCTGTTTTATGGACTTTCGCCACAGGCATTGAAGTCTACAAGAGATGAGGTAGTTTTCGAAAAAAAGATGAGCGATGTTGTTTTATACTGCTTGGGTGACGGCTAATTGTAAAGAAACGAAAATGTAAAGACATAAATTAGAAAGAGAACGATTGGGCTTATCTAAGTAGAAAGACAAGATAACTTGTTTTAGGTTTGGTTTATGTCGTTGAAAACAAAAACTGAAAATCTATTGATATTGTTTCAACTAGAGAGCTAGACATGCTATAAACAGAGACTGAAATAAGGGCAAAATCAATCACTGTTGCCATTTAAACTTTTGAAGTTGCCCCCCTCCCCCGTAGAGGTATTCTCGAGAGGTGTTCAGAAACATCACTGCGTTATGACCCTATTACGGATTTCGTGAACCACTCTGTGTATGTAATTTAGTTTCCGACGTCAGTACATCTAGCAAACTCTTTTCTAGTTAATTTTTGAAATATAGAAGTCGTTACTAAAAGACAAGATTTTTAAAATATCTTGTTTCGAATTTATTAGATTTACTTCTAGTCATTTTTTTCTCCTCCCATCTCAGCCGCCTTGCACATACGATCCCAAACTCCCACGTTAGGAAATCCTGCACTAAAGTGTTAAATGGATTATTTCCAGTTTCACTCTGCACTTCATAATCAGTTATGTTGCGTATTACGTAATCATTGAAAACTATCGAAAGAAAACTATGGCTTTATAACTTTCCTCTTTGTTACCAGGAGGAAAAAGAAGGGAACGAGCATTGTGCAAAGCACAAATATTTTCTTGTTTCTCATCTCTTTCTTTGAAAATTACCTTCTAGTCAGCCCAGGAGTGTGACGTTACACTCGATACCTTCAGGTCTGTCAGTATTACGGGTAATTCAGTTATACAGGCAAGAAACAAGCTTTGTTTCTTAGAAATATATTGTTCCAATCACAATGGTCTAGTGTGTAAGTCTATGAGCGTCATGTCGATATTGAGAAGGAATGCAAGTTCAAATACTCGGATTGTCATATATCCGGACATTTTACTGTCTGATAAATTACCCACACTGTCAGAGTTCGATATCAGGCAGTCCGTGTTCTATTCGGATAGTACGTGTCACGGTTTTACTTGACTGTGGACACAACTGAAGCGTTGCTGGACTCAATCCCATATTATTGTCAACATCCCAATATAAAAAAGAACCTTATTGGTAGGTTATAGAAAAGCTTCTTTTGTTTAATTTTAATATTCAAGAAGTTTTTTAACATTTTCTTTCGTAATTTTCAATATATCCGAAAATCGGATCTAAAGAGACCGAGTTCAAATTTTGCTGCCCGCCATCAGACCAATTTTCCAGGACATTCTTAATTTGTCCAGGTATATATGGATCTTGCCTTAGTAAAGGAGTCCTTTTCTTGGAAATGTTATACCCCTTCGTTCAATAATCGTCTTTTTGCGCGAAGGAAGTCTCGAAATCTTTATCACATTGATGCCCCTCTGGAAATTTAGTTTGAGTTTGTGTGTGTGTATGAATAGCGAAAAGCAGAATGCCGAATACTTTTACACCGTTGCTATCTGTTTGATGTGTAGGTAGACGGATTAGGATTTTGTTTTCATGAAGGTTAGCAGCATTTACAGTGGGGTTAAAGGCACGTGCGCAGTTGGGTTGTTAAGATATTCTGTTTCAAATCAGGGACAAAGGGCCATATGTTTTTCATAAATTATACAAAGATGTTATACAGTATACACTAAGGTCCTGGTTGCTATCTTTCGCATCTGTGCCCAAGAAACTTTCGTTGCGAACAGCTCAACTTCCAGAATGGGTTACTATTTTCTTTATTTCAATTGTTGCTCTTCGAAATATAGCGAGGATACGTTGGCCCTGGCATAGTTCAATTTGTACAGCATAACTGCATATATGTTACCAATAGACATCGACCAGACTTTATTCTTTATGTTTATGTATTTTCCTTCTTATGAGCATTTTCATTATTTCTTATGAGTTTCCTTCCTTTCCTTGTTTGTTCATTATGTAGTAATTGCAAATAATTAAATGTAGGTAAGCATTTCCACTGGAATAAAAAGATTTTGTCAAAAGTACAGTCGCATAACAACAACATTTCCAGCAGCAAATTATGTTCGAAACAATTTTAAATTCCAATATCTCTCACTATTTTGAAAACTATATTCAAAATAAAATATCCTGCTATATATTTAGTAGAATATCTCTTCTTTTAAGAACGTAGTCTCTATTGCTTGAGGAATCCAACCCCTAGTTCAATTTAACGCATAGGGAACAGATAGGTCGTCCTTTTGCTATAGTGCCCAGCTGCAACTCGCGCAGCAGTGTCTAGGGTGCAGAATTGCATTGCAGGACATTCTGTTTCTTGAGTTCATGGCTCAGATGTACCAGTGCCAAGCGTCAGCAATTTACGCCGTTGATTTCTTTTCCTAGCAGCTCTCCACTTTTCTCTCTCCCTTTCTTTTCCACTCCGTTCCATAGCTGAAAGTGTTTCCGGGACGGAAAACGACCCAACTTTCCGTCTTCACATTGTCTTCTTTAGATCTTCTTCATTCCAATGGCAGAATCCCTGGGGACCGATAGAACTGAGATTGACTGACTAAAGGAAAAACAACTAACTGGTAAAATAGCAGCAGGGCTTTCTGCTCTGGTCTTTGTAAAGTACTTTCCATTGAAACAAAAAAGAGCAAAATATATAAGACTTTGTGAGATTCCATATATCATTTTAATTCTGCGACATCACTTTAAATATAATGCAATTGGCAAGTGACATGTATCAAGAAATGAGAAAGAAAAACTGGAACCTGAAATTATAATTTTATGATGTAAAAAATAATTTTACGGCACTGAATGTAAGTAGAGTGGTTATTGATAACTGAAAAAGGACCAAAGTTAAAATCCATGTATATTTCATTCAAATTGTTTCTAGTTCCAAGAAAAGATCTTATGATTACGAGTCGAATTCACATACTATATTCATATTTGTTATGATATACAGCATATTTAAATGGTTTCGCCTAATACCTTGATAATTACGTCAATGCTCAAGAGAGTATAAACTTTGGTCAGAAAGGGGAACGAAAAGTGTATTCTAACCGAGCAGCCGTGGCCTATGAGCATTGGCTACGCATTCGGGAGGTCCTAGGTTCGATTCCTGCGAGCGGCTATTTAGACTGAAACTTTTGCATTTTTTTTTTCTTAGTCACCCAAGGTTAATGCCAGAACGATGCCTTAAAAACTAGATCTTGACTGGCTTTCTTCCTATATATTTTCGTTACCTCTATCTCGACCTGACGATATTTGCCTTATACTTTGTTTAGATTACTAAGACCATCATGATGGTAACAATTATGGGTGAAACTAACTTACGCTTAGACTATGAACTTTGCTTGGCTTTTGTGCTTCTTATACATTTTTCACAAGAGCCCCCGTCTAGTGAGTGTCACAGAAATAAACAAAAGTTACAAGAAACTGAGGTTTAAAGTATAAAATAACACAAATCAATTGATTGTAGCGTAAAATTTGGTTAGTTGTGCCATCATTCTTCTATACTATTAAAGCGATATTCGTTAGTATATCGATAACGTAAGAGATTTACTCACAAAGTGAGCCTCACTTAAAGCCTTACCTGCGTTTAGACAGGCGTATCTTACTAATGTTACATGATAACTGTCCTAAGCTGACGGTGGTTAAATTAGAAACCTGCGTTAACGGTAATTTTCATTTACATTACTAAAATCATCCCGTTTAATGTTAGCCATGGTAAGATGTTAGTATGGTAAACAAGACACAAAAGCTATAAATGAAATTCAAATTCAAAGTTTATTCTACTTACCATTATCAGTTGTTAGTTGCTTCTCAGGTAGTCTTAAAGTAAACACTGGAATTACTTTCGCTTCACTCCTTCCCTTATGATTATATGAGTATATATATGCAAGGAAGGACAATCCAGGCTCTAAACCACGGACCGTAAACTTAGGAATCGAACTTGTGCTATTGGCTTTCAATTGATGACTTTTGGTTTCAAAAATTTCTAAAGCAAACTTCTGTTGTATTCCTCCGTTGAATCCTTCAACACAAGTTAACGTAAATGAATCGATAGAGTGGTTGGCAACAACGCAGCTATGAACTGGATCTGGCCTTCCTGTGAAGGAGGAAAAGGAAAGAAGAGATTCAATACCCTGTTAAATCGTACGAACTATTATTAACATAATATAGAAAAATACTTTTCTCTAAACCTCTCTGAAGAAGCCGGTTGTTGGGTCGAGAAACTAGTTATATGTATGCATTTGTATAAAACTTATGCTAGGAAGAACTGGAATAAAAACGCAAAATACGCAACATTATTTGGTATGAAAAACATTGTCCTGTTCTGATATTTATAATTATTATTAACTTTTAGTGTTTTGTACATGACCTTTTTCACACAAAAATGATAACATATGTACTTTACACTCATCAGTAATATAAAACGTTTGTGATGGTTTGGTTTAACCATGAATTCATAAAGTATTAAGTGTCACCTTCAGCGATGAACATCATTCTACGTTATATACGAGGCTGATACTGAAATATAACTATTGAATAACTCATGCAATACACTTAATTATAATTAGTAATAAACTGTGCATTTAGAAATACATTTTAAGAGATCACTAGTTTTCAAATAAGTTTAAAATTGTTGATAAAACGATTTAAATTTATCCGCAATAAAAATGTAAAGACTTATACTTACAAAAAAATGTAAATAATGTATGGGGAGAAAAACATCAACAACTTATCACACTTAGTATCCCTGTTTGTGTTGGTTAGCAGTGCGTAATGCAGAGAGAAATAAAATGGAAATTAATGTGCAATAGTTGAATAGGAAAAATTTGGAGCTGCTGCTCTTAGAGCATCCTTTTGACAACAAGATAGATATTGTGAAACATCACGTTAAAGAAGAATATGGCTGAAATTTGGTTTACAAAACTAACGAACATAGTGAATGGCTAGGGAATGAAAAGGAATAAATTGGACAGAAATGAGAAGCGCGATTTGCAAAGGACCCTGCACACGGAAGTTGACGTCAGTTACAGACAACTGGGCAAAAAATCGGGCACAGCCACAAAGCGACGAAGATAGTGGAAGATATGGGATACATAGAAATGAAACAAAAAACTGTCCCTGAAGTCAAGCCTTATCAAAGTCATGAAGAAAAAACCAAAGCTTCATTTGATCTGAACGTTTCAGTGGACGATGGAAGTTATTACAACTACCTTTTCTCACATCCGACCAAATATTTTGTGAAGTAGGAAGAAGCAACATCTCCAGCCAAAATTTTACATAGAAAGGCAAAATTCACAGTGACTGTGTGGTTATGCATTGTGTTAGAAGGGCATCCAAAGCCAGTTTTGCCAGAATCCTGTGGAGCGATGAACACTGGAACGTACATCTGGGAATGCATTACACACTATATTGAACAGAACTATCCTGATAACCAAGGTTACATCTTCTGTCCCCATCTTCCATTGCGCAGTGGCAACTGTTCCGAGAATGCGGAAATTGAGCATCAATTTCGCCGCAAAAGAGGACAACTCTCCAAATGCACCACAGTTGCAGTTCTGGGCTTATCCCAAATGAAAAGTGTACAATTACAAATGGGAGGCAAAATCGAAGGATTGGCTGATTAAAAGAATGAATAAAACATTATCTGCAATTTCTGTGAATTATTGTCATACTCTAATCTCAGACATTCACTCTAACGTGAGAAGCGTTAGCAAGTATGGAACGAAAAGTCTCATAAAATAAAACCAAATTGTTTGTCATGTATGTACAACAAAAGTAGCTTTGTATTTTTTTTAATTTTTACTTACGTCAAGAACGTTTCCGCCAAGGTATGTGCTGAGCTGAAAGCATTCATCTTCTGTCTAGACATTTTTGTCACAGTATTCGACAACACTGATTTAAATTAATTTAAATTAGCTTTTGTTCTTATATGGAGGTTTGCAACGTACGTTTCATGAAGTTGAACATAAGTTTTAGGGAATAAACTAAACGATGCATCAGCCGAGAAATGTAAACACTATGGGGAAACAACAGAAACAGTGATCGATCGCTCAGGTAATATTGTATATGCTAACATGAAGTAAAAGCACTTTGTTGTTTACATCAAGAATCCTTCTGATGAAGCTATGTTCCTCTATCACATTTAGTTACGAGTTGACAATTATCTAATATGTCAATAAAAATTGTATTAATACATTTTCATTAGTATTAATAGACTGTATGTTCATTGAAGCACTTTAGATACTACTACGACTATGTAGCAACTATACGTAAGATTGGAATAGTTACTCATTTAATGGGAATTAGTACGACAAGGCAATATTATAGTAACAACGATTCATTAACCATTGGTCTATGTAACAAACAAATATAATACAGCAGTATGAGAGTTTAAAGTTGTGGAGGTTTTATTTCCCCATACCCTATTAAAATAGGTAAGACTTCTTATTCCAACTCAATTTAGGCAATCCATGGGATAAAGTGCTCACTGATCCACTAATATGTTAAAATATATGTATATAGATTATAGATACAAAGATAGATATTAGTCTATGTCTAGGAAAGTTATGAAACATTCCGAGATGATTTTGAGAGAAAACAACTTCACCAATTTCTAGCCACTTCAATAAACAAAGAAAATTATTATTATTTTTTTTTTTAATGTAAAATTTAACACATATGCAGTATGTTAAAATATCAGAAAAAATGGGTTGCAGTTTTTGTTTTATACTATATGAAATATCCCTACATTTGCACCATAAAAATCAGATATCGAATATGAAAAACAAGAGATATATCAGTGGAAACGAGATGGAAACGAAGAAATATTTTGCCCGAATATATTATGTTTTCTTGTCCGTGATAGCGTTCGGTAATTATCAACATATAAACACAAAGAAACTACTCCTTCAAGAGTTCTCATAATTCATAGAATTTTAGCCTCTTAGAAATTGAGATTTGGATGGTAAATAAAGTTTACTTTTGTAAAAATGTGGAGACTTTAGTTCTCAAAAAGATTTTTCTCAATGAATAAATAAATAAAAATAAAAACGTGCCGATATGATATTTCGTTGTTCTCTATTTGAATAGTGCAAACAGAAATGGATATATTTTTGAACTGAATTTTGCGCGAATATTTGAAAGTAGAAAATACCGCATTCTAAGTTATGCAACTACGCACATTCGGTTCTTATTCAATCACAAATTTGCAGTTGATGTATTCTGGAATATTAGAGTGTATGCGTACAGTATACAGGTAAACTATGTATGCAATTTTGGCCACATATAGGTATCTATAAAGTGTGTTTTGTAACTTTGTTTACGACCAATATTTTTAGAAGTATTTGTTGTTAAGCTTTGTTGAAGAAAACAAACAAACGGAAAACGTACATCTAGATGCAGATTCGAATAATAATAGTTGGGAAACCAGTTGCGTACATGAAACACCCTAACAGATGATCTATGCATTTGAAAATTTGAAATGAAAAATGAGGTAACCTATCATTACTTTAGAATAATTGAATATAGTAAACATTAAAGATAACGTGTTTCCATAATTATATACCATTTGTAATAATCATAATAACTGTCAGCAGTATCAGCACTTGTTTTAGGGTAATATGATTAGCACTTCTATATGCCATTGTTTTTCTATATCCGGCAGCTGATTTCTGCGTATCACATGTATAGGCCTAATTAAATTCTTAGTATCGATATCTACACGTAGTAAGTAATTTATACAAAGTTTGCGATACATGAACTTACCGACGTGATATTTATTTATTTATTCATTCATTCGCCTATCACAAAGCAATTGACCCAATGAAGATAGATGTTACCTTGTACAATCAGTGTTTAAAACAGTATACATTTTACAATTCTAAGGTATTATATATATGCTGAAAACATAAGCAACTTTGCCTAACATACATACTGCAAACTCAAAATTCAGGTAATAGAATACAACATATTTTTATCATGAGATAATTTTTATGTAAAATTGTATTAAACTTTGGTATATAGAAAGGAAGTCTAACTCTTAAAATAGTCCGTTTAGTGTTGAAGTTCAAGGCTTTAAGTAGCTGACAACAATCTATTTTCGAATGTATTAATTTATATAAGAAAATTTGACCTTGAGTAAACCTTCTATTCTCCAAGCTAGACATTTTAAATTCATTTAATCAATATTTATGACATTCGTTCTCTGTAGGCAGATCTTCTATTTCTCTTATAGCATAAATATTTTAATAATTTACCTTGTATTTTCTCAATTTTATTAATATAAGTTTGGTATCCTGGAAACCAGACAATATTATTATACTCAATCTTACTTCTAACTAATGAATTAAACAATGTTACGGTTGCTTCTACACTTTTAAACTCCTTTGTGTTTCTTATTACAAAGCCTAATAATTGATAACCTTCATTTAGAATTTAATTACAATGGGATATAGATGACAACTCATTGTCCATGACTATACCCAAATCTTTCATTTTATTTTTTCTTTCAACGCTGGTACCATTTATTGAATAATTAAAGTGGACCGTGACTTTTTTGTAGAATAAGTAATCGTACAACACATGTTTAAGTTAAAATATAACTTATTCTCTTTACTCCAAATATAACAGCTATCTATGTCCATTTGTAGCAATACGTTGTCTTGTTCAGTAATTATTTGTGTACATAACTTCAAATCAACCGCAAACAACATACATTGCGCAGACTTGACTCTCTTTGGCAAATCATTAATAAGCATTAAGAAAGGTAACGGTCCCAATTTTGAGCATTGTGGCACTCCAGACCTTACCTTATAAATATATGAATTTTCGCATTTATATGTCACAAATTGTTCCCTGTTATTTAAATATGATAATATCAATTTCAATAAATCGTTAGATATTCCAAATTTAACTATTTTTTCATTAAGATACCATGGTCAAGCTTATCAAATGCTTTGGCAAAATCAAAATGTATTTCATCAACACTTTCACCAGAATTTAGAGCATCAGATATATATATTGTGTATAGCAAACCAAATTAGTCGATGTAGATCCCCCGGAAATAAATCCATGTTGACTAATAGACAAATAAGGTTTCACATGATGATACAGCTTTCCATAGATTACATGTTCAAATACCTTTGCTGGCGAACTAATTAAGGAGATATGTCTATAATTTTCTATGTCGTTTTGATTCCCTGATTTAAATATTGGACAGATCTTACTTCGCTTCCACTTGTCTGGAAATATTTGTGTTCTTAGTATTAAATTATATATTTTACAAAGAGGATTAAACAATATTTCCGCGCATGCCTTATATATCTGGTGTAGTAAAACGTAATCCATTATTTTCCCAATAGATAGCTTCAGTGACCTGTATCTCGCGTTGTATAAGTCCGATCGGGTTCAACGAGATGGCGT